>JANCRA010000372.1:0-51901 GCA_024362935.1 Setophaga petechia
AAAAAATTGGGAAAGAAGGGGGGAAAATGGGGGAAAATTGGAAAAAAAATTGGGGAAAGAAGAGGGGGGAAATGGGAAAAAATGGGGGGGGAAATGGGAAAAAATGGGGAAAATGGGAAAAAATGGGAAAAAAATGGGGGAAAATGGGAAAAAAATTGGGGGAAAATGGGAGAAAATTGGGAAGAAGAGGGGGGAAATGGGGGAAAATAGGGAAAATGGGAGAAAAATGGGGGGGAAATGGGAGAAAATTGGAAAATGGGAAAAAATGGGGGGAAAATGGGGAAAAAAAAGGAGGGGAAAATGGGGGGAAAATGGGGGGAAAATTGGGAAATAAATGGGGAAATAATGGGGAAAATGGGGGGGGGAAATGGGAAAAAATGGGGTAAAATGGGGTTAAAATTGTGGGAAAATGGGGAAAAAATGGGGGGGGAAATGGAAAAATGGGGGAAAAAGGGGAGAAAATGGGGGAAATGGGGAAAATTGGGAATAATGGGGAGGAAAATGGGAAATAAATTGTGGGAATATGGGGGAAAAAAATGGAAGGGGAAAATGGGGGAAAAATGGGGGAAAAATTGGGGAATAAATGGGGAATAATTGGGGAGAATGGGGGAATTTGGGAAATAAATGGGGAAATAAATGGGGAAAATGGGGGGAAATTGGGAATAAATGGGAAATAAATGGGGAAAATGGGGGGGGGAAATGGGGAAAAATGGGTAAATAATGGGGGGAAAACAATGGGGTGAACAAATGGGGGAAAATGGGAAAAAATTAGGAGAAAAAAAGGGGGGGAAATGGGGAGAAAATTGGGAAAACTGGGGAAAAAATGGGGGGAGGAAAATTGGGAAAATGGGAGGAGATGGGAAAATAAGGGGGGAAAACCAGGAGAAAACAGGAAAAAGGAGGGGGGAAAAAGGAAAATGGGAAAAATTGAGAAAGAATTGGGAAAAATAGGGGGAAAAATAAGAAAAACAGGGAAAATGGGAAAGAATGTGAAATGGGGGGAAAAAGGGGGAAAACCGAGGAGAAAATGGGGAAAAAATGGGAGTTGGATCCCGGTCCTGCTGTTCCCGGCTGCTCTCATTCCCCAGGGTAATTTCAGCCCTAATTAGCGGCTCCTCATTAGCACAAAGCCCAATTAAGGGGTTTGGGCGCTCCTTCCCCGCCTTGCGGGTGGGAATTCTCCGGGAATGCTGCGGGAATCGCTGCCCCGCCCCGCCAGGTGAGGGAACGGGCTGGGATTCACGGAAAAAACGGGAAAAATGGGATAAAAATAAGAAAAAATGGGATAAAACCGAGAAAAAATGGGATAAAAACGAGGAAAAATGGGATTAAAACGAGGGAAAATGGGATAAAACCGAGGGAAAATAAAGGGGATTAAAACGGAAAAAAAAAATGGGATTAAAACGGCTCAGGAGGGGTCGGGTGAGAATAAACCCGGGCGGGGGGATGGAACCGGGAACTCCCGGGAAAGGTGAACGGGACCGGGTTTTGGGAGAAAATCCCGGTTTTGGGATGAAATTCCCGGGAATTTGGGGAATTCCCGGTGCTCAAAGCGGGACCGGGAGACCCAAATGGAGCTGGATCGGGATCAAATCAAATCCGGGGTTTGGGATCGAACTCGCAGGAATTGGGGCTCTCCCGGACACCCCCGGTCCCTCACGGTCAAACCTGGCTCCGGTGTTCCCCCGGTGCCTCACAGACACCCCCGGTGTCCCCCCGGTGTCCCTCAGGGCCCCCCATTCCCATGTCCCGGTGTCGTCCCGGTGCCCTCAGGGACAGCCCCGGTCCCTCAGGGCTCCCCTCCATGTCCCGGTTGTCCTCCCGGTCCCTCACGAAGCCCCCGGGTGCCCTCAGGGGCAGCCCCGATCCCTCACGGCTCCCCTCCATGTCCCCGGTGTTCCCCTGGTCTCTCACGGTCACCCCCCGGTCCCTCACGGTCACCCCCCAGTCCCGGTGTCCCCCCGGTGCCCTCACGGTCACTCCAGGTCCCTCACGGCTACTCCAGGGTCCCTTCACGGCTCCCCTCCATGTCCCGGTGTCCCCCCCGGTGCCCTCAGGGACACCTCTGGTCCCTCAGGGCTCCCCTCCATGTCCCGGTGTTCCCCTGGCCCCTCACAGTCACCCCCCGGTCCCTCACGGTCATCCCAGTCCCGGTGTCCCCCCGGTGCCCTCACGGTCACCACAGGTCCCTCACGGCTCCCCTCCATGTCCCGGTGTTCCCCCGGTCCCTCACGGTCACCCCCGGTCCCTCACGGCTACTCCAGGTCCCTTCACGGCTCCCCTCCATGTCCCGGTGACCCCCCGGTGCCCTCAGGGACAGCCCCGGTCCCTCAGGGCTCCCCTCCATTTCCCGGTGTCCTCCCGGTCCCTCACGGTCACCCCCGGTCCCTCACGGCTCCCCTCCATTTCCCGGTGTCCTCCCGGTCCCTCACGGTCACCCCCGGTCCCTCACGGCTCCCCTCCACGTCCCGGTGTTCCCCTGGCCCCTCACGGTCACCCCCAGTCCCGGTGTCCCCCCGGTGCCCTCACGGTCACTCCTGGTCCCTCACGAACCCCCGGGTGCCCTCAGGGACATCCCCAGTTCCCTCACGGCTCCTCTCCATTTCCCGGTGCTCCCCCGGTCCCTCACGGCTCCCCTCCATTTCCCGGTGTCTCCCCGGTCCCTCACGGTCACCCCCGTCCCTCACGGTCACCCCCGTCCCTCACGGTCACCCCAGTCTCGGTGTCTCCCCGGTCCCTCAGGGACACCTCCGGTCCCACAGGGCTCCCCTCCATGTCCCGGGTGTCGTCGCGGTCCCTCACGAACCCCCCGGTGCCCTCAGGGACAGCCCCGGTCCCTCACGGTCACCCCCGGTCCCTCACGGTCACCCCCAGTCCCGGTGTCCCCCCGGTGCCCTCACGGACATCCCCAGGTCCCCTCAGGGCTCCCCTCCATGTCCCGGTGTCTCCCCGGTCCCTCACGGTCACTCCCGGTCCCTCACGGTCACCCCCAGTCCCGGTGTCCCCCCGGTGCCCTCACGGCCACCCCCGGTCCCTCACGGCTCCTCTCCATGTCCCGGTGTTCGCCTGGTCCCTCACGGTCAGCCCCGGTCCCTCACGGTCACCCCCCAGTCCCGGTGTCCCCCCGGTGCCCTCACGGTCACTCCTGGTCCCTCACGAACCCCCCGGGTGCCCTCAGGGACATCCCCAGGTCCCTCAGGGCTCCTCTCCATTTCCCGGTGTCTCCCCGGTCCCTCACGGCTCCTCTCCATTTCCCGGTGTCTCCCCGGTCCCCTCACGGTCACCCCCCGTCCCTCACGGTCACCCCAGTCTCGGTGTCTCCCCGGTCCCCTCAGGGACCCTTCCCCCGTTCCCGCTCTCTCGGTTTTTCCCCTCACGGTTCCCGCCTCTCCCTCACCGACCCCTGCGGCCCCTCACGGTTCCCACCGCCCCTCACGGATCCTGCTTCTCACCGACCCCAGCGAGCCCCTCACGGTTCTTGCTTCTCACCGACCCCCGCTGCCCCTCACGGATCCCACCGGTTCCTCACAGATCCTGCCCCTCACCGACCCCTGCCGCCCCTCACGGTTCCTGCTCCCTCACCGACCCCAGCGAGCCCCTCACGGCTCCCGCTTCTCACCGACCCCAGCGGCCCCTCACGGTTCCACAGCCCCTCACAGACCCCGCCGCCCCTCACGGTTCCTGCCCCTCACCGACCTCGCCGCCCCTCACGGTTCCTGCTCCTCACCGACCCCAGTGGCCCCTCACGGACCACAGCGAGCCCCTGACAGCCCTCGCCGCCCCTCACGGACCCGCTGGCCCTCACAGGCCCCCGCCCCTCACCGACCTCAGCGAGCCCCTGACAGATCCCTCCGCCTGCCACGGATCCCCCGGCTCCTCACCGACACCAGCGAGTCCCTCACGGACCCGCCGCCCCTCACGGACCCGCCGTCCCTCACGGACCCGCTGTCCTCCACGGACCCGCCGCCCCTCACGGACTCGCCGCCCCTCACGGTTCCCGCTTCTCACTGAACCCCAGCGAGCCCCTCACGGATCCCTCCTCCCGTCACGGATCTCCCCGCTCCTCACTGACCCCAGCGAGTCCCTCACGGTTCCGCCGCCCCTGACGGACCCCGCCGCCCCTCACGGTTCCCGCCCCTCACCGACCCCTGCCGCCCCTCACGGATCCCTCTGCCCGTCACGGACCCGCCGCCCCTCACGGACTCCGCCGCCTCTCACTGCTCCCGCTCCTCACTGACCCCAGTGAGCCCCACACGGTTCCGGCCGCCCTTCACGGACCCCTCAGGCCCCTCCCGGTCCCGGTGCCCGCGGTCCCTCCCGTCCCGGTGCCGCCCCCTCCCCTCACCGTAGCTCATGATGGCGGCGCCTCCTCCCCTTTCCCGGGCGGTAACGGCGCCGGGCCGGCCCCGCCCCCTAGCGCTGATTGGCCGCGCCCCTCCGTCTCCCCCTCTCTGATTGGTCCGCGCGGTTCGCGCCTCCCATTGGCAGCTGGCGGCTATCGTTCATCGCTTTCCCCGCGCTGCGATTGGGCTGAGGTGAAAGTCTGCTCGATGAAGGGGCGTGGTTTCCGCCCGTCTGCTCTCCCATTGGTCAGCTGCGCCGGCTTAGTACCTATCGTGTGACAGGCGCGCCATAGCCACGCCCCCTTACCGCAGCGCGGACTGCTATTGGCTACCTCCGCTGGGGCCACGCCCCCTGTTGCGCCCTCACGTGGCCGCTCGCGGCGCTGCGGTGTCACCTGGGGTCACGTGCGGCGCGTGTCACGTGTTCGTCACGTGGGGGACGCGGGGGACAGCGCCGGGGTCACCGGAGGGGTCCCAAATGCCAAACCCCCCAAAAACGACCCCAAATCCCCCCCAAAACGACCCCAAATCCCCCAAAATAACCTCAAATCCCTGGCCCCAAATCCCTAAAAATGACCCCAAATCCCAAATAACGACCCCAAATCCCCGTCCCTGTGTCCCTGGATCCTCGTGCCTGTCCCCAAATCCTGACCCCAACCCCAAACCCCCAAACCCAGATCCCAAATCCCGGGACCCAAACCCATCCCTGACCTTCAATCCTCCCTGGATCCGCCCCAAATCCCTCTGGATTCACCCCAAATTTCCCTGGAATTCCCCAAAATTTCCCTGGAATTCCCCAAAATTTCCCTTTATTCCCCCAAATTTCCCTGGAATTCCCCCAAATTTCCCTTTATTTCCTCAAATTTCCCTGGAATTTTCCCAAATTTCCCTGGAATTCCCCCAAAATTCTCTTTATTTCCTCAAATTTCCCTGGATTTTCCCAAATTTCCCTGGATTTCCCTCAAATTTCCCTGGAATTTCCCCAAAATTTCCCTGGATTTTCCCAAATTTCCATTTATTTCCCCAAATTTCCCTGGATTTCCCCCCAATCCCCTGGATCCATCCCAAATCTCCCTGGAATTCCCCCCAAAATTTCCCTTTATTTCCCCAAATTTCCCTGAATTTCCCCAAATTTCCCTGGAATTTCCCCAAAATTTCCCTGGATTTCCCCCAAATTTCCCTGGATTTCCCCAAAATTTCCCCAAATTCCTCTGGATTTCCCCAAATTTCCCGGAATTCTCCCAAATTTTCCCTTTATTTCCTCAAATTTCCCTGGAATTCTCCCAAAATTTCCCTTTATTTCCTCAAATTTCCCTGGAATTCCCCCAAATTTCCCTTTATTTCTTTAAATTTCCCTGGAATTCTCCCAAATTTCCCTGAATTTTCCCAAATTTCCCTGGATTCCCCCCAAATTTCCCTGAATTTTCCCAAATTTCCCCAGAATTTCCCCAAATTTCCCTGGAATTCCCCCCAAAATTTCCCTTTATTTCCTCAAATTTCCCTGAATTTTCCCAAATTTCCCTTTATTTCCCCAAATTTATCTGGATTTCCCCAAATTTATCTGGATTTTCCCAAATTTCCCTGAATTTCCCCCAAATTTCCCTGAATTTTCCCAAATTCCCCCTGAATTTTCCCCAAAATTCCCCCTCCAGCCATGCAGAAATTCCATTTTTCCCAGGATTTCATCTCCAGAAGAATTTTTTAATCCAACGTCCCCCAGTCCCCGGGTACAGGAATCCCGAAAAACGTGGAAATAAAATTAAAAAAAAGGAAAAAAAAAATCAAAATAAAAATAAAAATAAAAACCCAAAAAAATTTCCTCCGTTAAAATTCCTTCCGAAATCCGGAAGTTTCGGGATTCCCAAATAAAAACTGAATTTTTTTCCTTTGCTTTCTACACAAATCTAGAGTTAAAAAAAATGGGATGAGGGAGGAAAAAAAGGGAATAAAACCAAGGAAAAAAATTTAAAAAAAGGGAATTTTGGGGGAAGAAAACGGAGCTGAATCCTCCTGGAATTTTGAGGAGAATCCCATGGGAAAAACCAAAAAAAATGGGAATTTTTTTGGGAACATGCAACCCCGGAACTGAGGGAATTCCGACATCTACGGGGCCACTAAAAATAAAAAGAAAAACCCCCAAAAAATTCAGGAATTTACAACTCTCCAAAGGGTCCAAATGTACAAAATCCACAGCGTTTCCCCTGAATTCTGGGAATTATTGTGGGAATTATTAATTATTCTTGGAATTATTATTCTGGGGAATTATTAATTATTTTGGGAATTATTGTTTTGGGAATTTTTATTATTTTGGGAATTATTATTCTGGGAATTCCCTGCCCGTTTCTTTGGGATACAAAAAAAAAAGGGAATTTTTTTGGGGAATTTTTGGAAAAGGGGAGGGCAGGATTCTCGTTATTCCCAAGGGAATTTTCTGTGTAGTGCTTGTGGCTGTCCCAGCCTGGTGCCTCACCCCAAAAATCCCAAAAAATCCCAAAAATCACCCCAAAAATTCCAAAAATCACCCCAAAAATCACCCCAAAAATTGGGGTACAACCCCCCCTGTGCTGCCATAAATTATATTTTTTGGGGTTTTTTTTTTATTATTATGTCTGGAATTTTTGATATTTTTTTATATGTGGTTGTGTGATTTTTTTTGTTGTTGTTTTGTTTTAATTCCAGGATTTTGGGAAATAAAAATTGGGATTTTTAGGGGGTCTGGGGCAGGGCTGGGGGCTCTGGGGGATCCTCCTTGGAAAAATTCATCTCCAGGATGTGGCGCTGCAGGTGCCGCACCCACTGCTCCTGGATGGACAGGGGGCCCTGGAACTCCACCTCGCAGAACCTGGAAATGGGGAAAAAAATCACATTTTAGGGAGAATTCTGGGATTTTGGGGAGAATTCCTGGGGTTTCAGAATGAATTCCTGGAGTTTCAGGAAGAATTCCTGGGGTTTTGGGCAGGAATTCCTGGGGTTTCGGGGAGGATTTTGGGGGTTTTGGGGGGAATTTGTGGAGGAATTTTTGGGTTTTGGGCAGGAATTCCTGGATTTCAGGAGGAATTCCTGGGTTTCAAAAGGAATTTTGGGCAGGAATTCCTGGGATTTGGGAAGAATTCCTGGGATTTCAGCAGGAATTCCTGGGATTTCAGAGAGCATTCCTGGGTTTCAGGAGGAATTTTGGGCAGGAATTCCTGAATTTCAGGAGGAATTTTGGGCAGGAATTCCCAGGTTTTGGGCAGGAATTCCTGGATTTCAGGAAAAATTCCTGGAGAAATTCACAGGTTTTGGAATCAATTCCTGGGTTTCAGGAGGAATTCTGAGCAGGAATTCCTGAATTTCGGGAGGAATTTTGGGCAGGAATTCCTGGGTTTTGGGAAGAATTCCCAGAGGAATTCCCACATTTTTGGGCAGGAATTCCTGGGATTTCAGAGAGAATTCCAGGATTTCGGGGAGAATTCCTGGGGTTGCAGAATGAATTCCTGGAGTTTCAGGAAGAATTCTGGGGTTTTGGGGAGAATTCCTGGGGTTTTGGGGGGAATTTGTGGAGGAATTTGTGGGTTTTGGGCAGGAATTCCTGGGTTTCAGGAGGAATTTTGGGCAGGAATTCCTGGATTTCAGAGAGAATTCCTGGGATTTTGGAATTAATTCCTGGGTTTTTGGGTGAAATTCCTGGACTAATTCCTGGGTTTTGGGCAGGAATTCCTGGTTTCAGTAAGAATTCCTGGGATTTCAGCAGGAATTCCTGGGATTTTTGGAAGAATTCCCGGAGAAATTCACGGGTTTTGGGCAGGAATTCCTGGATTTCAGGAGGAATTTTGGGCAGGAATTCCTGGATTTCAGGAGGAATTCCTGGATTTCAGGAGGAATTTTGGGCAGGAATTCCTGAATTTCAGGAGGAATTTTGGGCAAGAATTCCCATGTTTCAGGAGGAATTTTGGGCAGGAATTCCTGAATTTCGGGAGGAATTCCTGGGATTTCAGGGAGAATTCGTGGAGGAATTTCTGGGTTTTGGGCAGGAATTCCTGGGATTTTGGGTGAGAATTCCTGGAGAAATTCGTGGGTTCTGGGCAGGAATTCCCACATTTCAAGAAGAATTCCTGGGATTTTGAACTAATTCCCGGGTTTTGGGCAGGAATTCCTGGGATTTCAGAAAGAATTCCGGGATTTCGGGGAGAATTCGTGGAGGAATTTGTGGGTTTTGGGCAGGAATTCCTGGATTTCAGGATGAATTCCTGGGTTTCAGATAGAATTCTGGATTTTAGGGAGGATTCCTGGGATTTCAGCAGGAATTCCTGGGTTTCAGGAAGAATTCCTGGGATTTGGGAAGAATTCCTGGGATTTCAGGGAGGATTCGTGGAGGAATTCCCAGGTTTTGGGCAGGAATTCCTGGGTTTCAGGAGGAATTTTGGGCAGGGATTTTTGGGTTTTGGGGAGAATTCCTGGAGAAATTCCTGGGTTTTGGGCAGGAATTCCTGGGATTTTGGGGAGAATTCCTGGAAAAATTAATGGGTTTTGGGCAGGAATTCCTGGATTTCAGGAAGAATTCCTGGGTTTCAGAGAGAATTCTGGGATTTTGGGAAGAATTCTGGATTTCAGCAGGAATTTCTGGGTTTCAGAGAGAATTCCTGGGTTTTGGGCAGGAATTCCTGGATTTCGGGGAGGATTCGTGCAGGAATTTGTGGGTTTTGGGCAGGAATTCCTGGATTTCAGGAGGAATTCCTGGGATTTCAGGAGGAATTTTGGGCAGGAATTCCTGGGTTTTGGGTGAAATTCCTGGAGAAATTCCTGGTTTTGGGTAGGAATTCCTGGATTTTGGGCAGGAATTCCTGGATTTCAGGAGGAATTTTGGGCAGGAATTCCTGGATTTCAGGAGGAATTCCTGGGATTTTGGGAAGAATTCCTGAGATTTCAGCAGGAATTCCTGGGATTTTGGGGGAGAATTCCTGGAGGAATTCGTGGGTTTTGGGCAGGAAAAAGTCCCCCAAAAAAGGCTGGAAAATCGGGAAAAAGTCCCCAAAAAAGGCTGGAAAATGTGGAAATGGCCCCAAACCCACCTGCACTTGAGGGTGTAGATGTTGCCCACGAACTTGACCAGCGAGGTCTGGGGCGGGCGCGGCACCAGGGCGGGCACCGGGCGCACGCGCGGCGGCGGCCGCGGCTCCGGAAGCTTCCGCGGGAATTCGGCGCCGGGCTCGGCCTCGGCGCGGCAGCGGCGGCTCCAGGGGCCGCGCCTGGCGCCGCTCGAACTCTGGGGTGAGAAATTTTGGGGGATTTGGGGGGCAAGGTGGGTGCTCTGGGCATGGCTCTGGGCACGTTAGTGGGTCCCAGGGGCCGTCCCAATTCCCCAGTTCTGTCCCCGTTCCCATTCCTGTCCTCATTCCTGTCCCCATCCCTGTCCCCATTCCCATTCCCATTCCCATTCCTGTCCCCATTCCCATTCCTGTCCCTATTCCCATTCCTGTCCCCATTCCCATTCCCATTCCTGTCCCCATCCCTGTCCCCATTCCCATTCCTGTCCCCATTTCTGTCCCCATCCCCATTCCTGTCCCCATTCCCATTCCTGTCCCCATTCCCAATCCTGTCCCCATTCCCATTCCCATTCCTGTCCCCATTCCCATTCCCATTCCCATTCCCATTCCTGTCCCCATTCCCTATTCCCCATTCCTGTCCCCATTCCTGTCCCCATTCCCATTCCTGTCCCCATTCCCAATCCTGTCCCCATTCCCAATCCTGTCCCCATTCCCAATCCCATCCGGGCTCGGCCTCGCGCAGCAGCGGCGGCTCCAGGGGCCGCGCCTGGCGCCGCTCGAACTCTGGGGATGAGAAATTTTGGGGATTTGGGGGGCAAGGTGGGTGCTCTGGGCATGGCTCTGGGCACGTTAGTGGGTCCCAGGGCCGTCCCCAGTTCCCCAGTTCTGTCCCCATTCCCAATCCCATTCCTATTCCTGTCCCCATTCCTGTCCCCATCCCCATTCCTGTCCCCATTCCTATTCCTGTCCCCATTCCTGTCCCCATCCCCATTCCCATCCCCATTCCTGTCCCCATCCCCACTCCTGTCCCCATCCCCATTCCTGTCCCCATTCCCATTTTCACATCCCCAGCCCCATTCCCATTCCTGTCCCCATTCCCAATCCCATTCCCAATTCCCCATTTCCAATTTCACATTCTCGATCTCCATCCCCATCCCAATCCCATCCCCTTCCCTATTCCTATTCCTGTCCCCATTCCCATCCTCATTCCCAATCCCCATTCCCATTCCTGTCCCCATTCCCATTCCTGTCCCCATTCCCAATCCTGTCCCCATTCCCACTCCCATTCCTGTCCCCATTCCCATTCCTGTCCCCATTCCTGTCCCCATTCCCATTCCATTCCCATTCCCATTCCTGTCCCCATTCCCATTCCCAATCCCATCCGGGCTCGGCCTCGCGCGGCAGCGGCGGCTCCAGGGGCCGCGCCTGGCGCCGCTCGAACTCTGGGGATGAGAAATTTTGGGGTTATGGGGACTATGGGGTGATGGTGGGGGTGCTCTGGGCACGGCTCTGGGCACATTAGTGGGTCCCAGTGCCGTCCCCAGTTTCCCAATCCTGTCCCCATTCCCATTCCCATTCCCATTCCTGATTCTATTCCCAATTTCACATCCCCATCCTCATTCCCATTCCTATCCCCATTTCTAATTTCACATCCTGTCCCCATTCCCATTCCTGTCCCCATTCCCATTCCCAATCCTCTCCCCATTCCCAGTTCCCCATTCCCAATTTCACATTCCCGATCTCCATCCCCATCCCATTCCCATTCCCTATTCCTATTCCTGTCCCCATTCCCATCCTCATTCCCAATTCCCCATTCCCAATCCTGTCCCCATTCCCAATTTCACATCCCATTTCTAATTTCACATCCTGTTCCCATCCCCATTCCTGTCCCCATTCCTGTCCCCATCCCCATTCCTGATTCTATTCCCAATTTCACATCCCTATCCCCATTCCCAATCCCAGTCCTGTCCCCATTTCCCAATTTCACATCCCCATTCCCATTCCCAATCCTATCCCCATTTCTAATTTCACATCCTGTCCCCACTCCCATTCCCATTCCCATTCCCATCCTTGTCCCCATTCCCAATTTCACATCCCCGGTCCCATTCCCAATCCCCAGTCCCGAGTCCCATCCTCATTCCTGTCCCCATTCCTGTCTCCAATCCCATTTCTGTCCCCATTCCCAATTTCACATTCCTAATACCATTCCTGCTCCTCCACCTTGACCACTCCTCATTCCCATTCCCAAACCCCATAAATCCCATTTTCCCACCCCAAACCCCTCAAACCCCATTTTTCCCCATTCCTAACCCCACATTTCCCACCCCAAAACCCATTTTTTCCATTCCCAACCCCACATTTATCCCTTCCCCATCACTCACTGCTGAAGTTGCCCCTCTGCTCCTCCACCTTCACCATTCCTCATTCCCATTCTCCATTCCCAAACTCAATTTTTACCATCCCAACCCCATAAATCCCATTTTTCCCACCCCAAACCCCTCAAATCCCCAATTTTCCCCATTTCTCCCATCACTCACTGCTGAAGTTGCCCCTCTGCTCCTCCACCTTCACCACTCCCAGGGGCGTCCCCAGCGCTCTCCTGGCTCCCTCCGCTCCCTTCCCAAACCCCACATTTCCCATTCCCAACCCCATAAATCCCATTTTAACCACCCCAAACCCCATAAACCCCACATTTCCCACCCCAAAAAACACATTTACCCCCCCCAATCCCATCACTCACTGCTGAAGTTGCCCCTCTGCTCCTCCACCTTCACCACTCCCAAGGGGCGTCCCCCAGCGCTCTCTCGGCTCCCTCCGCTCCCTTCCCAAACCCCACATTTCCCACCGCCCAAACCCCACATTTCCCATTCCCAACCCCATAAAACCCCCATATTTCCCATTCCCAACCCCATAAATCCCACATTTTCCACCCCAAACCCCATTTTTTCCATTCCCAACCCCCCATTTATCCCTTTCCCACCACTCACTGCTGAAGTTGCCCCTCTGCTCCTCCACCTTGACCACTCCTCATTCCCATTTTTCATTCCCATTCTCCATTCCCAAACCACATTTTTTCCATTCCCAACCCCATAAACCCTAATTTCACAGCCCAAACCCCTCAAACCCCCCCATTTTTCCCATCTCTCCCATCACTCACTGCTGAAGTTGCCCCTCTGCTCCTCCACCTTCACCACTCCTCATTCCCATTCTCCATTCCCATTCTTCATTCCCAAACCCCATTTTTTCCATTCCAAACCCCTCAAACCCCATTTTTCCCATTCCTAACCCCAATTTCCCACCCAATTCCCATTTTCCCCATTTCTCCCATCACTCACTGCTGAAGTTGCCCCTCTGCTCCTCCACCTTGACCACTCCCAGGGGTGTCCCCAGCGCTCTCTCGGCTCCCTCCGCTCCCTTCCCAAACCCCACAATTCCCACCCCAAATCCCACATTTCCCATTCCCAACCCCATAAATCCATTTTTCCCACCCCAAACCCCATAAACCCCACATTTCCCACCCCAAAAAACACATTTACCCCCAATCCCATCACTCACTGCTGAAGTTGCCCCTCTGCTCCTCCACCTTCACCACTCCCAGGGGGCGTCCCCAGCGCTCTCTCGGCTCCCTCCGCTCCCTTCCCAAACCCCACATTTCCCACTCACAACCCCATAAATCCCACATTTCCCACCCCAACCCCATAAATTTCATTTTTCCCATCCCAAATCCCAGTTTTTCCATTCCCAATCCCACATTTATCCCTTCCCCATCACTCACTGCTGAAGTTGCCCCTCTGCTCCTCCACCTTCACCACTCCTCATTCCCATTCTCCATTCCCATTCTCCATTCCCAAACCCCATTTTTTCCATTCCAAACCCCTCAAACCCCATTTTTCCCATTCATAACCCCACATTTCCCACCCCAAACCCCTCAAACCCCACATTTATCCCTTTCCCATCACTCACTGCTGAAGTTGCCCCTCTGCTCCTCCACCTTCACCACTCCCAGGGGCGTCCCCAGCGCTCTCTCGGCTCCCTCCGCTCCCTTCCCGCACTCCGCCAGCGCCGCCTCGGCCGCCAGCCCGCCCTTGGGCAGGAAGGGCACGGCCAGGGCCCCGCGGGGCTCCCGGGGGTGCGCCGAGCTCCGGAACTTCTTGGAGAAGGGGCGCCCGCCCTGGATGTAGCTGCGGTAGGCGCCGGCCTTGTGCGGGCGGTGCCGGATCCACTCGCGCAGCGTCTCGATGGGGGAGCCGTTCACGCACCACTCGGTGACGCCGAACTGCCGCAGGTGCGCCCGGGCGTGGCTGGCCAGGGCCTTCCTGTTCTCAAAGTACAGCCCGCACAGCTCGCAGCAGGCTTCTGCTGCTGGGAAATGCAGAAAATGGGGAAAAAACTGGGTTAAAATGGGGGAAAATGGGGTATGGATATGGGTAAAAGTGCCACAGGTGCGCCCGGGCGTGGCTGGCCAGAGCCTTCCTGTTCTCAAAGTAGAGCCCGCACAGCTCACAGCAGGCTTCTGCTGCTGGGAAATACAGAAAATGGGGAAAAAATGAGAATTAACACTAAAAAAATGGGGTGAAAATGGGAATTAACACCAAAAAAATGGGGTTAAAATGGTGAAAATGGGGTATGGGCATTGCTAAAAGTGCCACAGGTGACCCCAAAGTGCCGCAGGTGCGCCCGGGCGTGGCTGGCCAGGGCCTTCCTGTTCTCAAAGTACAGCCCACACAGCTCACAGCAGGCTTCTGCTGCTGGGAAATACAGAAAATGGGGAAAAAACTGGGTTAAAATAGGGAAACATGGGGTTAAAATAGGGAAAAATGGGGTATGGATATGGCTAAAAGTGCCGCAGGTGCGCCCGGGGCGTGGCTGGCCAGGGCCTTCCTGTTCTCAAAGTACAGCCCACACAGCTCGCAGCAGGCTTCTGCTGCTGGGAACAGGGAAAAATGGGGAAAAAATGAGAATTAACACCAAAATAATGGAGTGAAAATGGGGTATGGATATGGCTAAAAGTGCCGCAGGTGCGCCCGGGCGTGGCTGGCCAGAGCCTTCCTGTTCTCAAGGTACAGCCAGCACAGCTCACAGCAGGCTTCTGCTGCTGGGAAATACAGAAAATGGGGAAAAAACTGGGTTAAAATGGGGGAAAATGGGGTATGGATATGGGTAAAAGTGCCACAGGTGCGCCCGGGCGTGGCTGGCCAGGGCCTTCCTGTTCTCAAAGTACAGCCCACACAGCTCACAGCAGGCTTCTGCTGCTGGGAAATACAGAAAATGGGGTTAAAATAGGGTTAAAATGGTGAAAAATGGGGAAAAACCAGGATAAAAATGGTGAAAAATGGGGTATGGATATGGGTAAAAGTGCCACAGGTGACCCCAAAGTGCCGCAGGTGCGCCCGGGCGTGGCTGGCCAGAGCCTTCCTGTTCTCAAGGTACAGCCCACACAGCTCACAGCAGGCTTCTGCTGCTGGGAAATACAGAAAATGGGGAAAAAAATGGAAAAAAATTGGGAAAAATGGGGTTAATGTACAGAAAATGGGGTACAGTCAGTGCCCGGGCATGGCTGGCCAGAGCCTTCCTGTTCTCAAAGTACAGCCTGCACAGCTCGCAGCAGGCTTCTGCTGCTGGGAAATACAGAAAATGGGGAAAAAAACTGGTTAAAATAGGGAAAACCGGGATAAAAATGGGGTTAGAATGGTGAAAATGGGGTATGGATATGGGTAAAAGTGACACAGGTGTGTCCGGGCGTGGCTGGCCAGAGCCTTCCTGTTCTCAAAGTAGAGCCCACACAACTCACAGCAGGCTTCTGCTGCTGGGAAATACAGAAAATGGGGAAAAAAACTGGGTTAAAATGGGGTTAGAATGGTGAAAATGGGGTATGGGTATGGGTAAAAGTGCCACAGGTGCGCCCGGGGCGTGGCTGGCCAGAGCCTTCCTGTTCTCAAAGTGCAGCCTGCACAGCTCACAGCAGGCTTCTGCTGCTGGGAAATACAGAAAATGGGGAAAAAATGGGAAAAAATGGGGTTAAAATGGGAATTAACACCAAAAAAATGGGGTATGGATATCGTTAAAAGTGCCGCAGGTGCGCCCCGGGCGTGGCTGGCCAGGGCCTTCCTGTTCTCAAAGTAGAGCCCACACAGCTCGCAGCAGGCTTCTGCTGCTGGGAATGGGAAAAAATGGGGAAAAAATGAGAATTAACACCAAAAAAATGGAGTGAAAATGGGGTATGGATATGGCTGAAAGTGCCACGGGGGTGCCCGGCGTGGCTGGCCAGAGCCTTCCTGTTCTCAAGGTACAGCCAGCACAGCTCGCAGCAGGGAAAACACAGAAAAATGGGGAAAAAGGGGAAAAAATAGGAAACTATGAGAATAAGGGAAAAAAATGTGAAAGAAATGGGGAAGAAAGGGAAAAAATGGGTGAAAAAAGGGAAAATAATGTGCTCCCAGCCAGTGCTAAAACATCCCAAAGACATCACAAAAATGATCCCCAAAACCATCCCAAATTCCCTGAAATTCCCGTGATTTCCCCCAGGACACTCACAGGCCTTGTCGTGCAGGGCCTTGGCCTTGAAGCCCAGCTCAAAGGCACTCCCAGCACATCCCAAAACCATTCTAAAACCATCCTAAAACCACCCAAAAACATCCCCAAAACCACCTGAAATCCATCCCAAAGACCCCAAAATTCTCAGTAATTCCCTCAACACTCACAGGCCTTGTCGTGCAGGGCCTTGGCCTGAAGCCCAGCTCGAAGGCCCTTCTGGCCCACCCCAAAAACACCCAAAAACCACCCCAAAACTACCCCAAAACCACCTGAAATCCACCCCAAAACCATCCCAAAAACCACCCAAAAACCACCCCAAAGATCCTAAAACCATCTCAAAAATCCCAAAATTCCCCGTGATTTCCCCATGGCACTCACAGGCCTTGTCGTGCAGTGCCTTGGCCTTGAAGCCCAGCTCGAAGCCTTTGTGCTTGGCCTCTCCGTGCCCTCCCAGCCCATCCCAAAACTACCCCAAAACCAACCCAAAACCATCCTAAAACCATCCCAAAGATCCTAAAACCACCCCAAAAACACTCCAAAAGCATCCCAAAACCATCCCAAAGACCCCAAAACCATCCCAAACTCCCTAAGCACTCACAGGCCTTGTCGTGCAGCGCCTTGGCCTTGAAGCCCAGCTCAAAGGCCCTTCCAGCCCATCCCAAAACCATCCCAAAAACACCCCAAAAACCACCCAAAAACACCCAAAAACCACCCCAAACCACCTGAAATCCATCCCAAAGACCCCAAAATGCCCAGTAATTCCCCCAACACTCACAGGCCCTTGTCGTGCAGTGCCTTGGCCTTGAAGCCCAGCTCGAAGCCTTTGTGCTCGGCCTCGCCGTGCCCTCCCAGCCCATTCCAAAACCACCCCAAAACCACTCCAAAACCATCCTAAAAACCATCCCCAAGATCCTAAAACCATCCCAAAACCACCCAAAACCATCCCAAAGACCCCAAAACCATCCCAAACTCCCTAAGCACTCACAGGCCTTGTCGTGCAGCGCCTTGGCCTTGAAGCCCAGCTCGAAGCCTTCGTGCTTGGCCTCTCCATGCCCTCCCCAGCCCATCCCAAAACCAACCCAAAATCCATCCCAAAGACCCCAAAACCACCCAAAATCCATCCCAAAGACCCCAAAATTCCCGTGATTTCCCCAGGACACTCACAGGCCTTGTCGTGCAGCGCCTTGGCCTTGAAGCCCAGCTCGAAGCCTTTGTGCTTGGCCTCTCCATGCCTGCCCAGCCCATCCCAAAAACACCCAAAAACCACCCCAAAAACACCCAAAACCATCCCAACGATCCTAAAACCACCCCAAAAACACTCCAAAAGCATCCCAAAACCATCCCAAAGACCCCAAAACCATCCCAAACTCCCCCAGCACTCACAGGCCTTGTTGTGCAGGACCTTGGCCTTGAAGCCCAGCTCGAAGGCCCTTCCAGCCCATCCCAAAACCATCCAAAAACCATCCCAAAATCACCCTAAAACCATCCCAAAACCACCCCAAGATCCCAAAAACCACTCCAAAACCATCCCAAAGACCTCAAAAACCCCAAAACTCCCTCAACACTCACAGGCCTTGT
Organism: Setophaga petechia; assembly: GCA_024362935.1. Taxonomy (NCBI): domain Eukaryota; kingdom Metazoa; phylum Chordata; class Aves; order Passeriformes; family Parulidae; genus Setophaga; species Setophaga petechia. The sequence goes on from JANCRA010000372.1 coordinate 17,483, forward strand.
TGTGCAGTGCCTTGGCCTTGAAGCCCAGCTCGAAGCCTTTGTGCTTGGCCTCGCCGTGCCCTCCCAGCCCATCCCAAAACTACCACCAAAACCAACCCAAAACCATCCTAAAACCATCCCAAAACCAACCAAAACCATCCCAAAGACCCCAAAACCATCCCAAACTCCCCCAGCACTCACAGGCCTTGTTGTGCAGGGCCTTGCCTTGAAGCCCAGCTCGAAGGCCCTTCCAGCCCATCCCAAAACCATCGCAAAAACCACCCCAAAGATCCAAAAACCATCCCAAAAACCACCCCAAAGATCCCAAAAACCACTCCAAAACCATCCCAAAGACCTCAAAACCCCCAAAATTCCCTCAACACTCACAGGCCTTGTCGTGCAGCGCCTTGGCCTTGAAGCCCAGCTCGAAGCCTTTGTGCTTGGCCTCTCCGTGCCCTCCCAGCCTGTCGGTGTCTCCCAGGGGTCTCTTGGCAGCCAGGAAGGCGCCCGGGTTGTTCTTGGAGCCCAGCGGTGCCAGGGCCAGCCCCGAGCCCGGCTTGCCCAGGGCCAGCCCCGGGGGGCAGCGCCTTGCCCGGAGCCGGCCCCGGCGGCGCTTTGGGCTCCTCCTCGCACAGCCCCGGGCCCGGCTCCAGCCCCGGCCCCAGCGGAGGCTCCTTCTTGATGAGGCAGGGCTTGGATTTCTTCCTGAGGATCTCCCGTAGGGGTGTCGATGGGGGAAACCGTTCACCGACCACTCGGTCACGCCCATCTGGCGCAGGTGGGAGCGGGCGTGGCTCGAGAGACCCTTGCGGTTCTCAAAGAACTCCCCCGCAGAACTCGCAGCGGATGTCGCGCACCGGGTCCGCTCGGGAGGCTGCAGGGAGAGGGAAATTTGGGATTAGGCAGGGATGGAACCCCCTGGGATGAGCTCCTCAAAATCTCCAGGATGAGCTCCTCAAAATCCCCAGGATGAGCTCCTCAAAATCCCTGGAATGAGCCTCAAGAAGTCGCAGTGGATATCGCGCACTGCGTCCACCTGGGAGGTTGCAAAGGCGGAAATTCTGGGATTAGGGAGGGATGGAACCCCCCTGGGATGGGATTTTAAAGCCTCAAATCACCCCGGGATGAGCTCCCCAAAATCCCTAGGGTGAGCTCCCCAAAATTCACGGGATGAGCTCCTCAAAATCCCAAGGATGAGCTCCCCAAAATCCCTGGGGTGAGCTCCCTAAATCTCCAGGATGAGCTCCTCAAAATCCCCGGGGTGAGCTCCCCAAAATCTCCGGGGTGAGCTCCCCAAAATCTCCAGGATGAGCTCCCCAAAATCCCCAGGATGAGCCCAAAGAACTCGCAGCGGATGTCGCGCACCGGGTCCGCACGGGAGGCTGGAAGGGGAAATTTGGGGATTAGGGAGGGAAGGAACCCCCTGGGATGGGATTTTAGAGCCTCAAATCCCCAGGATGAGCTCCTCAAAATCCCCGGGGTGAGCTCCCCAAAATCCCCGGGATGAGCCCCAAGAAGTCGCAGCGGATGTCGTGCACCGGGTCCGCACGGGAGGCTGCAGGGGGGAGAATATTCCAGAATTTGGGAGGGAAGGAGAGCAGGGAAACCCCTCTGGATGGGCTCAGAGTGTCCCCAAAATCCCCGGAATGAAATCCCCAAAATTGCCAAGATGAGGCAGTGGATGTCACACATCGGGTCTGCACGGGAGGCTGCCGGGAGAGGGAAAATTAGAATGGATGGAATCCACTGGGATGGGATTTTGGGTCCCTAAATCCCTGGGGTGAGCTCTTCAAAATCCCTGGGGTGAGCTCCCCAAAATCCCCAGGATGAGCCCCAAGAAGTCACAGTGGATGTTGCGCACCGGGTCCGCATGGGAGGCTGCAGGAGAGGGAAAGCTCCAGAATTAGGGAGGGATGGAACCCCCTGGGATGACATCCCTAAATCCCCAGGATGAGCTCCCCAAAATCTCCGGGATGAGCTCCCCAAATTCTCTGGGATGAGCTCCCCAAAATCTCCAGGATGAGCTCCCCAAAATCCCCAGGATGAGCCCTGAGCCAGCGGATGTCGCACACTGGGTCTGCCTGGGAGGCTGCAGGGGGAAATTCTGAGATTAGGGAGGGAAGGAACATTCTGGGATGGGATTTTGGGTCCCTAAATCCCTGGGTTGAGCTCCCCAAAATCTCCAGGATGAGCTCCCCAAAATCCCTGGGATGAGCTCCCCAAAATCCCTGGGATGAGCTCCTTAAAATCCCTGGGATGAGCTCCCCAAAATCCCTGGGATGAGCTCCCCAAAATCCCTGGGATGAGCTCCCCAAAATCCCTGGGATGAGCTCCTTAAAATCCCTGGGATGAGCTCCTTAAAATCCCCAGGATGAGCTCCCCAAAATCCCCGGGGTGAGCTCCCCAAAATCTCCAGGATGAGCTCCTCAAAATCTCCAGGATGAGCTCCTCAAAATCCCTGGAATGAGCCTCAAGAAGTCGCAGTGGATATCGCGCACTGCGTCCACCTGGGAGGTTGCAAAGGCGGAAATTCTGGGATTAGGGAGGGATGGAACCCCCTGGGATGGGATTTTAAAGCCTCAAATCCCCGGGATGAGCTCCCCCAAAATCCCTGGGATGAGCTCCTCAAAATCCCTAGGGTGAGCTCCTTAAAAATCCCTGGGATGAGCTCCCCAAAATCCCTGGGATGAGCTCCTTAAAATCCCTGGGATGAGCTCCTTAAAATCCCCAGGATGAGCTCCCCAAAATCCCCGGGGTGAGCTCCCCAAAATCTCCGGGGTGAGCTCCCAAAAATCTCCAGGATGAGCTCCCCAAAATCCCCAGGATGAGCCCCAAGAACTGGCAGCGGATGTCGCGCACCGGGTCCGCACGGGAGGCTGGAAGGGGAAATTTGGGGATTAGGGGGGAAGGAACCCCCTGGGATGGGATTTTAGAGCCTCAAATCCCTGGGGTGAGCTCCTCAAAATCCCTGGGATGAGCTCCTTAAAATCCCCAGGATGAGCTCCCCAAAATCCCTGGAATGAGCCCCAAGAAGTCACAGCGGATGTCGTGCACCGGGTCCGCTCGGGAGACTGCAAGGGGGAGAATATTCCAGAATTTGGGAGGGAAGGAGAGCAGGGAAATCCCTCTGGATGGGCTCAGAGTGTCCCAAAATCCCCGGAATGAAATCCCCAAAATTGCCAAGATGAGCCAGTGGATGTCACACATCGGGTTCTGCACGGGAGGCTGCCGGGAGAGGGAAAATTAGAATGGATGGAATCCACTGGGATGGGATTTTGGGGTCCCTAAATCCCTGGGGTGAGCTCTTCAAAATCCCTGGGATAAGCTCCCCAAAATCCCCAGAATGAGCCCCAAGAAGTCACAGTGGATGTTGTGCACCGGGTCCGCACGGGAGGCTGCAGGAAGAGGGAAAGTTCCAGAATTAGGGAGGGATGGAACCCCCGGAATGGGATTTTGGGTGCCTAAATCCCCAGGATGAGCCCCAAGCCAGTGGATGTCGCACACCGGGTCCGCTCGGGAGGCTGGAAGGGGGAAAAATTGGGATTAGGGAGGGATGGAACCCGCAGGATGAGCTCCTCAAAATCTCCAGGATGAGCTCCTCAAAATCCCCAGGATGAGCTCCTCAAAATCCCTGGAATGAGCCTCAAGAAGTCGCAGTGGATATCGTGCACTGTGTCCACCTGGGAGGTTGCAAAGGCGGAAATTCTGGGATTAGGGAGGGATGGAACCCCCTGGGATGGGATTTTAAAGCCTCAAATCCCCGGGATGAGCTCCCCAAAATCCCTAGGGTGAGCTCCCCAAAATTCACGGGATGAGCTCCTCAAAATCCCAAGGATGAGCTCCCCAAAATCCCTGGGGTGAGCTCCCTAAATCTCCAGGATGAGCTCCTCAAAATCCCCGGGGTGAGCTCCCCAAAATCTCCAGGATGAGCTCCTCAAAATCTCCAGGATGAGCTCCCCAAAATCCCCAGGATGAGCCCCAAGAACTCGCAGCGGATGTCGCGCACCGGGTCCGCACGGGAGGCTGGAAGGGGAAATTTGGGGATTAGGGAGGGAAGGAACCCCCTGGGATGGGATTTTAGAGCCTCAAATCCCTGGGGTGAGCTCCTCAAAATCCCTGGGATGAGCTCCTTAAAATCCCCAGGATGAGCTCCTCAAAATCCCTGGAATGAGCCCCAAGAAGTCGCAGCGGATGTCGTGCACCGGGTCCGCTCAGGAGGCTGGAAAGGGGGAAAATTGGGATTTGGGAGGGATGGAACCCCCTGGGATGAGATCCTTAAATCCCCGGGATTAGCTCCCCAAAATCCCTGGGTTGAGTTCCCCAGAATCTCCAGGATGAGCTCCCCAAATTCTCTGGGATGAGCTCCCCAAAATCCCTGGGATAAGCTCCCCAAAATCCCCAGGATGAGCTCCAAGAACTCGCAGCGGATGTCGCGCACCGGGTCCGCTCGGGAGGCTGCAGGGAGAGGGAAAGTTCCAGAATTAGGGAGGGATGGAATCCCCGGGATGGGATTTTGGGTCCCTAAAATCCCCAGGATGAGCCCCAAGAAGTCGCAGTGGATGTTGTGCACGGGGTCCACACGGGAGGCTGGAAGGGGGGAAAATTGGGATTAGGGAGGGATGGAACCCGCAGGGATGAGCTCCTCAAAATCTCCAGGATGAGCTCCTCAAAATCCCCAGGATGAGCTCCTCAAAATCCCTGGAATGAGCCTCAAGAAGTCGCAGTGGATGTCGCGCACTGCGTCCACCTGGGAGGTTGCAAAGGCGGAAATTCTGGGATTAGGGAGGGATGGAACCCCCTGGGATGGGATTTTAAAGCCTCAAATCCCGGGATGAGCTCCCGAAAATCCCTAGGGTGAGCTCCCCAAAATTCACGGGATGAGCTCCTCAAAATCCCAAGGATGAGCTCCCCAAAATCCCTGGGGTGAGCTCCCTAAATCTCCAGGATGAGCTCCTCAAAATCCCTGGGATGAGCTCCTTAAAATCCCCAGGATGAGCTCCCCAAAATCCCTGGAATGAGCCCCAAGAAGTCGCAGCGGATGTCGTGCACCGGGTCCGCTCGGGAGGCTGGAAAGGGGGAAAATTGGGATTCGGGAGGGATGGAACCCCCTGGGATGAGATCCTTAAATCCCCGGGATTAGCTCCCCAAAATCCCTGGGTTGAGCTCCCCAGAATCTCCAGGATGAGCTCCCCAAAATCCCCGGGATGAGCTCCTCAAAATCCCAAGGATGAGCCCTGAGCCAGCGGATGTCGCACACTGGGTTTGCTCGGGAGGCTGCCAGGAGAGGGAAATCTGGGATTAGGGAGGGATGGAACCTCCTGGGATGGGATTTTGGGTCCTTAAATCCCTGGGGTGAGCTCCCCAGAAGCCCCAGGATGAGCTCCCCAAAATCCCCGGGATGAGCTCCCCAAAATCCCCGGGATGAGCCCTGAGCCAGCGGATGTCGCACACTGGGTTTGCTCGGGAGGCTGCAAGGGGGGAAAACTGGGATTAGGGAGGGATGGAACCCCCTGGGATGAGATCCCTAAATCCCTGGGATGGGATCCCTAAAATCCCTGGGATGGGATCCCTAAAATCCCTGGGATGAGCTCCCCAAAATCCCCAGGATGAGCCCCAAGAACTCGCAGCGGATGTCGCGCACCGGGTCCGCTCGGGAGGCTGCAGGAGAGGGGAAATTCTGGGATTAGGGAGGGATGGAACCTCCTGGGATGAGATTTTGGGTCCCTAAATCCCTGGGATGATTCCTGAACCCCCAAATCCCTGGGATAAACCCCTCAATTCCTGGGCTAAATCCAAGAACCACTCACAGAGGTTGAGCGGCGCCATCTCCTCGTGGGCCTGGGATGGACCCCAGCTCCCCAAATTCCCGAGACAAAGTCCCAAATCCCCAGGACAAACCCCAAAACCACTCACAGAGGTTGAGCAGCACCATCTCCTCATGGCCCTGGGATGGATCCCAGCTCCCCAAATCTCTGGGATGGATCCCAGCTCCCCAAATCCACAAAAAACCCCCTAAATCCCCCAAATTCCTGGGATAAATCCCCTAAATCCCCGGTTAAACCCCAGAACCACTCACAGAGGTTGAGCACCACCACCTCCTCATGGGTCTGGGATGGATCCCAGCTCCCCAAATCTGTGACAAAACCCCCAAATCCCCGTGACAAACCCCAGAAGCACTCACAGAGGTTGAGCGGCGCCATCTCCTCATGGGTCTGGGATGGATCCCAGCTCCCCAAATCCACAAAAAAATCCCCAAATCCCACAAATTCCTGGGATAAATCCCCTAAATCCCCGGTTAAACCCCAAAACCACTCACAGAGGTTGACCAGCACCACCTCCTCATGGGTCTGGGATGGATCCCAGCTCCCCAAATCTGTGACAAAACCCCCAAATCCCCGTGACAAACCCCAGAAGCACTCACAGAGGTTGAGCGGTGCCATCTCCTCAAGGCCCTGGGATGGATCCCAGCTCCCCAAATCCACAAAAAAAACCCCAAATCCCCAGTTAAACCCCAAAACCACTCACAGAGGTTGACCAGCACCATCTCCTCGTGGGCCTGGGACGGATCCCAGCTCCCCAAATCCATGAGATGATCCCCAAATCCCCCAAATCCCTGTGACAAATCCCAGAACCACTCACAGAGGTTGAGCAGCACCACCTCCTCATGGGTCTGGGATGGATCCCAGCTCCCCAAATCTGTGACAAAACCCTAAATCCCCAGTTAAACCCCAAAACCACTCACAGAGGTTGAGCGGCGCCATCTCCTCGTGCGCTGCCCAGGCCGGGTCCGGCGGCGCCGGCGCCTCCCCGGGATGGATCCCGGCTCCTCCTCCTCCTCCTCCTCCTCCTCCTCCCCCAGCCATCAGCTCCCTCTTGATCTCCACCCTGAGCTGGTCCTGCTTCAGTTTCTTCTGCAGGGAGGGCGCCGACAGCCCCGCAAACATTTTCCTGGCCGTGGGCGGCGGGTGGCGGCGATGAGGCGGCACCGGGCGCCGGTCCCGGAGGGCTCAGCGGTGCCGGAACCTTCTTGCCCATCCCGGGGGGCAGGTGCAGCTCGGGGGGCGCCCGGGGGGGCTCCAGAGGGGCCAGCCCGCCCAGCAGGCTCTTGGCCAAGGGCTTGGGGTGGCCGGAGCGGCGGCGGGTGAGGATCTCGCGCAGGGTGTCGATGGGGGAGCCGTTGACGTACCACTCGGTCACCCCCATCTGGCGCAGGTGCGAGCGCGCGTGGCTCGAGAGACCCTTGCGGTTCTCAAAGAACTCCCCGCAGAACTCGCAGCGGATGTCGCGGCACGGCTCCGAGCCCGAGGCTGAAAATGGGAGAGAAGGGGTTAAAAGAGGCTGGTGGGAGTTTGGGATCGTGGCACGGCTCTGAGCCCGAGGTTGGGAATGGGAGAGGAGGGGTTAAAAGGTGCTGGTGGGAGTTTGGGGCTGAGGGGATTCCCAGGAAAGGGATCTGGGGGTTCCCAAAGAATTCCCTACAGAACTCGCAGTGGATGTCGCGGCACGGCTCCGAGCCCGAGGCTGAAAATGGGGGAAAATGGGGGAGAAATGGTTAAAAGGTGGTGGGGGGGAATTTGGTGGTCGCGGCACGGCTCCGAGCCCAAGGGGGAAAAATGGGAGAGAAGGGGTTAAAAGAGGCTGGTGGGAGTTTGGGATCGTGGCACGGCTCCAAGCCCGAGGCTGGAAAATGGGGGAAAATGGGAGAGAAAGGGTTAAAAGCTGGTAGGGGAGGTTGGGGATCGCGGCACGGCCCCGAGCCCGAGGGGGAAAATGGGGGAGAAATGGTTAAAAGGTGCTGGTGAGGGTTTGGGGATCACAGCACGGCTCTGAGCCCAAGGTTGGGAATGGGAGAGAAGGGGTTAAAAAATGTTGGTGAGGGTTTGGGGGTTCCCAAAGAATTCCCTACAGAACTCGCAGCGGATGTCGCGGCACGGCTCCGAGCCCAAGGCTGGAAAATGGGGGAAAATGGGAGAGAAATGGTTAAAAAATGGTGGTGAGGGGTTGGGGGTTCCCAAGGAATTCCCTGCAGAATTTGCAGTGGGTGTCGTGGCACGGCTCCGAGCCCAAGGCTGGGAAAGTGGGAAAATGGCAGAGAAGGGGTTAAAAGGTGCTGGTGAGGGTTTGGGGTTGTGGGGATTTGGGGGTTCCTGAGGAATTCCCCGCAGAATTTGCAGTGGGTGTTGTGGCATGGCTCCGAGCCCAAGGTTGGGAATGGGAGAGAAGGGGTTAAAAGGTGCTGGTGAGGGTTTGGGGATCGCGGCACGGCTCCGAGCCCAAGGCTGAAAATGGGGGGAAAATGGCAGAGAAGGGGTTAAAAGGTGCTGGTGAGGGTTTGGGGTTGTGGGAATTTGGGGGTTCCCAAAGAATTCCCTGCAGAATTCGCAGTGGGTGTCGTGGCATGGCTCCGAGCCCGAGGCTGGGAATGGGGGGAAAACGGCAGAGAAGGGGTTAAAAAATGCTGGTGAGGGTTTGGGGTTGTGGGAATTTGGGGGTTCCTGAGGAATTCCCTGCAGAATTTGCAGTGGGTGTCGTGGGCACGGCTCCGAGCCTGAGGCTGGAAATGGGAGAGAAGGGGTTAAAAAATGCTGGTGAGGGTTTGGGGGTTCCCAAAGATTCCCCACGGAACTCGAAGTGGATGTCAAGGCACGGTGCCAAGCCCAACGCTGGGAATGGCACTGAAGGGGTTAAAAGGTGCTGGTGGGGATCCCAAAATTTGGGAATTTGGGGCTCAGGGGATTCCTGGGAAAGAGATTTGGGGGTTCCCAAAGAATTCCCTGCAGAATTTGCAGCGGATGTTGTGACACATCTCTGAGCTCGAGGCTGGAAATGGGGGGAAAATGGGTGAGAAGGGGTTAAAAGGTGCTGGTGGGGATCCCAAAATTTGGGGATTTGGGGCTGAGGGGATTCCCAGGAAAGGGATCTGGGGATTCCCAAGGAATTCCCCACAGAACTCGTAGTGGGTGTCACAGCACGGTGCCAAGCCGAAGGCTGGGAATGGCACAGAAGGGGTTAAAAAGTGCTGGTGGAGATCCCAAAATTTGGGGATTTGGGGTTGTGGGGATTTTCAGGAAAGGGATCTGGGGGTTCCCAAAGAATTCCCCACAGAATAAATAAAGCCCCAATAAACACCAATAAAACCCAACCAAACCCCAATAAATCCCCATTAAACCCCCTGGCACTCACTGAGGTTGAGCGGCCCGTCCTCCTCGGGTGCCTCTTGGGTACCCAAACCCCAATTAAAACCCAATTAAAACCCCATTAAACCGCAATAAAACCCAATTAAAACCCCATTACACTGCCTTAAACCCCAATAAAACCCCACTAAACCCCAATAAAACCCAATTAATTCCCCATTAACCCCCTTTGCACTCACTGAGGTTGAGCGGCCCATCCTCCTCGGCCGCCCACTTGGGTGTCCAAACCCCAATAAAACCCAATTAAAACCCCAATTAAACCCCATTAACACCCAATAAAACCCCATTACACCCCATTAACACCCAATAAAACCCCACTAAACCCCAATAAAACCCAATTAATTCCCCATAAACCCCCTGGCACTCACTGAAGTTGAGCGGCCCGTCCTCCTCGGGCACCCACTTGGGTGCCCAAACCCCAATTAAAACCCAATTAAAACCCCATTAAACCCCAATAAAACCCCATTAAACCCCAATAAAACACCACTAAATCCCAAAAAAACCCCACTAAACCTCACTAAAACCCAACCAAACCCCATTAAACCCCCTGGCACTCACTGAGGTTGAGCAGCCCGTCCTCCTCGGGCGCCCACTTGGGTGCCCAAACCCCAATGAAACCCAATTAAAACCGCATTAAATCCCAATAAAACCCCACTAAACCTCACTAAAACCCAACCAAACCCCAATAAAACCCCATTAAACCCCAATAAAACCCAATTAAATCCCCAATAAAACCCCCTGGCACTCACTGAGGTTGAGCGGCCCCGTCCTCCTCGGCCGCCCACTTGGGTGCCCAAACCCCAAAAAAACCCCACCAAATCCCAAAAAAAACCCAATTAAAACCTGATTAAACTCCATTAAACCTCAATAAAACCCCATTACACCCCATTAACACCCAATTAAACCCCATAAAACCCCCTGGCACTCACTGAGGTTGAGCGGCCCGTCCTCCTCGGCCACCCACTTGGGTACCCAAACCCCAATTAAAACCTAATTAAAACCCCATTAAACCCCAATAAAACCCCATTAACACCCAATAAAACCCAATTAAACCCCAAGAAAACCCAATTAAATCCCTTGTCACTCACTGAGGTTGATCGGCCCGTCCTCCTCGGGCGCCCAAACCCCAATAAATCCCAATTAAAACCCCATAAAACCCCAATAAATCCCAATTAAAACCTCATTAAACCCCAATAAAACCCCATTAAACCCCAATAAAACCCCATTTAACCCCAATAAAACCCAATTAAATCCCCAATTAAACCCCCTGGCACTCACTGAGGTTGAGCGGCCCGTCCTCCTCGGGCGCCCAAACCCCAATGAAACCCAGTTAAAAACCCCACTAAACCCCATTAAACACCAATAAAACACCACTAAACACCAATAAAACCCAACCAAACCCCAATAAAACCCAATTAAACCCCAATAAAACCCAATTAAACCCCCTGGCACTCACTGAGGTTGAGCGGCCCGTCCTCCTCGGCCGCCCACTTGCCCTCGCTGGGCAGCGGGCTCAGCGCCAGCTTCGCCCCCTTCTCCTCAGTGCCCATTAAACACCAATAAACCCCAATAAAACCCCAATAAAACCCACTAAACCCCAATAAAACCCCATTACACCTCATTAAAACTCAATAAAACCCAATTAAAACCCCATTACACCCCACTAAAACCCCATTACACTGCATTAAACTCCATTAAACCCCAATAAAACCCAATTAAATCCCCATTAAACCCCAATAAATCCTAATTAAATCCCCATTAAACCCCAATTAAATCCCCAATAAAATCCCCTGGCACTCACTGAGGTTGAGCGGCCCCGTCCTCCTCGGGCGCCCACTTGGGTACCCAAACCCCAATAAAACCCAATTAAAACCCCATTACACCCCATTAAATCCACATTAAGCCCCAATAAAACCCCATTAAACCCCAATAAAACCCAATAAAACCCCATTACACCCCATTAAACCCCAATTAAGTCCCAATTACACCCCAATAAACTCCCTGGCACTCACTGAGGTTGAGCGGCCCATCCTCCTCGGGTTCCCGTTTGGGTGCCCAAACCCCAATGAAACCCAATTAAAACCCCATTTAAACCCCAATAAAACCCCATTAAAACCCCATTACACTGCCTTAAGCCCCAATAAATCCCCATTAAACCTCAATAAATCCCAATAAATCCCAATTAAACCCCCTGTCACTCACTGAGGTTGAGCGGCTCATCCTCCTCAACTGCCCACTTGGGTGCCCAAACCCCAATTAAAACCTAATTAAAACCCCACTAAACCCCAATAAAACCCCACTAAACCCCAATAAAACCCCATTACTCCCCATTAACACCCAATAAAACCCAATTAAACCCCCTGGCACTCACTGAGGTTGAGCGGCCCGTCCTCCTCGGGCGCCCAAACCCCAATGAAACCCAGTTAAAACCCCACTAAACCCCATTAAACACCACTAAACACCAATAAAACCCAACCAAACCCCACTAAACCCCAATAAAACCCCAATAAAACCCAATTAAACCCCCTGGCACTCACTGAGGTTGAGCGGCCCGTCCTCCTCGGGCGCCCAAACCCCAATAAAACCCAATTAAAACCCCACTAAACCCCATTAAACACCAATAAAACACCACTAAACACCAATAAAACCCAACCAAACCCCACTAAACCCCAATAAAACCCCAATAAAACCCCAATAAACCCCCTGTCACTCACTGAGGTTGAGCGGCCCGTCCTCCTCGGCCGCCCACTTGCCCTCGCTGGGCAGCGGGCTCAGCGCCAGCTTCGCCCCCTTCTCCTCCCCACCTTTGGGCGAGCCCGGGCAGCGGCGCCGCCGCCGGAACTTTCCGGAGCGCGGGCGAGCCCGGCCGGCCCAGAGCCTTCCCAAAACCCGGCGGGGACTTGATGGCCTTGTTGAGGGAGCCCTCGGGCTTGGAAACCCCATTAAACACCAATAAAACCCCATTACACCCTACTAAAAACCCCATTGCACTGCATTAAACCCCATTAAACCCCAATGAACACCAATAAAACCCCATTAAACTCCAATGAACCCCAATAAAACCCCATTAAACTCCAATGAACACCAATAAAACCCCATTAAACTCCAATGAACCCCAATAAAACCCCATTAAACTCCAATGAACCCCAATAAAACCCCATTAAACCCCAATGAACACCAATAAAACCCAACTAAACCCCAATAAAACCCAACCAAACGCCAATAAAACACCATTACACCCCATTAAACCCCCTGGCACTCACTAAGGTTGAGCGGCCCGTCCTCCTCGGGCGCCCACTTGGGTACCCAAACCCCAAAAAAACCCCACCAAATCCCCAAAAAACCCAATTAAAACCTGATTAAACTCCATTAAACCTCAATAAAACCCCATTACACCCCATTAACACCCAATAAAACCCCAATAAAACCCCCTGGCACTCACTGAGGTTGAGTGGCCCGTCCTCCTCGGGCGCCCACGTGGGTGCCCAAACCCCAATAAAACCCAATTAAAACCCCAATTAAACCCCATTAAACACCAATAAAACCCAACCAAATTCCAATAAAACCCCATTAAACCCCAATAAAACCCAATTAAATCCCTTTGCACTCACTGAGGTTGAGCAGCCCATCCTCCTCAGCCGCCCACTTGGGTACCCAAACCCCAATGAAACCCCACCAAACCCCAATAAAACCCAACCAAACCCCACTAAACCCCAATAAAACCCCAATAAAACCCAATTAAACCCCAATAAAACCCAATTAAACCCCCTGGCACTCACTGAGGTTGAGCGGCCCGTCCTCCTCGGCCGCCCACTTGCCCTCGCTGGGCAGCGGGCTCAGCGCCAGCTTCGCACCCGTTAAACACCAATAAAACCCAACCAAACCCCAATAAAACCCAATTAAACCTCATTAAACCCCAATAAAACCCTATCACACCTCAAAAAACCTGAATACAACCACATTACACTTCATTAAAACTCAATAACACCCAATTAAAATCCCATTACCCCCCATTAAAACCCCTGGCACTCACTGAGGTTGAGCGGCCCGTCCTCCTCGGGCACCCACTTGGGTGCCCAAACCCCAATGAAACCCAATTAAAACCCCAATTAAACCCCATTAAACACCAATAAAACCCAATTAAACCCCAATAAAACCCAATTAAACCCCAATAAACCCAATAAACCCCCCTGTCACTCACTGAGGTTGAGCGGCCCGTCCTCCTCGGCCGCCCACTTGCCCTCGCTGGGCAGCGGGCTCAGCGCCAGCTTTGCCCCCTTCTCCTCCCCACCTTTGGGCGAGCCCGGCAGCGGCGCCGCCGCCGGAACTTTCCGGAGCGCGGGCGAGCCCGGCCGGCCCAGAGCCTTCCCAAAACCCGGCGGGGACTTGATGGCCTTGTTGAGGGAGCCCTCGGGCTTGGGCAGCAGCAGCAGCGGCGGCGGCGGCGGGCGCGGGGGCGGGCGCGTCCTTGGGGGAGCCGCCCGCGGATTTTTTTGGCCAGGGCGGGGCCGTCGGGGCGGGGCTTGTGGCGCACCAGCTCGTAGAGGAGATCGATGGGAGCCCCCGAGCTCTCCGACTCGGCCACGCCCAGCTGGCGCAGGTGAGAGCGGGCGTGGCTGGACAGGCCCTTGCGCGTCTCGAAGCAGGCGCCGCACACCTCGCAGGTGGTCAGGCTGGAGGCTGGAAAAATGGAGAAAAATGGGGAAAATGAGAAAATCAGAAATTAAAAATCCCTTGGGATCAGTTCCCCAGGTCCCACCCATAGTCCTGGTTTCCTGGTTTTGGGATTGGAGCAGGCGCTGCACACCTCGCAGGTGGTCAGGCTGGAGGCTGGAAAATGGAGAAAAATGGGAAATTAGGGGTTAAAAATCATTTGGGATCAGGTCCCACACAGACACAGTTAAGAGGTAGGAGCAGGTGTCGCACACCTCGCAGGTGGTCAGGCTGTAGGCTGGGAAAATGGAGAAAAATGGGAAATTAGGGGTTAAAAATCATTTAGGATCAGGTCCCGCACACCTTGCAGGTGGTCAGGCTGGAGGCTGGGAGAAAATGGAGATAAAAGGGGAAAATGGGAAAATCAGAAATTAAAAATCCTTTGGGATCAGTTCCTGAGTTCCCCCCATAGAGCAGGTGCCGCACACCTTGCAGGTGGTCAGGCTGGAGGCTGGAAAAAAATGGGAGAAAAAATGGAGAAAAAATGAGAAAATCAGAAATAAAAATCAGAAATAATCAGTCTTAAAAAATCAGAAATAAAAATCAGTTTTTTTTGGCCAGGGCGGGGCCGTCGGGGCGGGGCTTGTGGCGCACCAGCTCGTACAGGAGATCGATGGGAGCCCCCGAGCTCTCCGACTCGGCCACGCCCAGCTGGCGCAGGTGAGAGCGGGCGTGGCTGGAGAGGCCCTTGCGCGTCTCGAAGCAGGCGCCGCACACCTCGCAGGTGGTCAGGCTGGAGGCTGGAAATGCAGAAAAAATGGGAAATTAGGGGTTAAAAATCATTTAGGATCAGGTCCCACACACCTCGCAGGTGGTCAGGCTGGAGGCTGGGAAAAAATGGAGAAAAAATTGGTTAAAAAATGGGGAAAATAGGAAATTAGGGGTTAAAAATCATTTGGGATCAGTTTCTGAGTTCCCCCCATAGAGCAGGTCCCGCACACCTCGCAGGTGGTCAGGCTGGAGGCTGGAAAAATGGAGAAAAATGGGGGAAAATGAGAAATTCCGAAATTAAAAATCCTTTGGGATCAGTTCCTGAGTTCCCCCCATAGAGCAGGTCCCGCACACCTCGCAGGTGGTCAGGCTGGAGGCTGGAAAAATGGAGAAAAATGGGGAAAATCAGAAATTAAAAATCATTTAGGATCAGGTCCCACACACCTCGCAGGTGGTCAGGCTGGAGGCTGGAAAAATGGAGAAAAAATGGGAAATTAGGGGTTAAAAATCATTTAGGATCGGTTCCCGAGTTCCTCCCATAGAGCAGGTCCCGCACACCTTGCAGGTGGTCAGGCTGGAGGCTGGGGGAAATGAGAGAAAAATGAGAAAATCAGAAATTAAAAATCATTTAGGTCCCACATACATCGCAGGTGGTCAGGCTGGAGGCTGGAAATGGAGAAAAATGGGGTAAATGAGAAAATCAGAAATTAAAAATCATTTAGGTCCCACATACATTGCAGGTGGTCAGGCTGGAGGCTGGGAAAAAATGGAGAAAAAATTGGTTAAAAAATGGGGAAAATGGGAAATTAGGGGTTAAAAATCATTTGGGATCAGGGTCCCGCACACCTTGCAGGTGGTCAGGCTGGAGGCTGGAAAAATGGAGAAAAAAATGGGAAATTAGGGGTTAAAAATCATTTGGGATCAGGTCCCGCACACCTTGCAGGTGGTCAGGCTGGAGGCTGGGAGAAATGAGAGAAAAAATGGGTGAAAAAATGGGGGAAAATGGGAAATTAGGGGTTAAAAATCATTTGGGATCAGTTTCTGAGTTTCCCCCATAGAGCAGGTGTTGCACACCTTGCAGGTGGTCAGGCTGGAGGCTGGAAAAATGGAGAAAAATGGGGAAAATGAGAAAATCAGAAATTAAAAATCATTTAGGTCCCACATACATTACAGGTGGTCAGGCTGGAGGCTGGAAATGCAGAAAAAATGGAAAATTAGGGGTTAAAAATCATTTAGGATCGGTTCCCGAGTTCCTCCCATAGAGCAGGTCCCGCACACCTTGCAGGTGGTCAGGCTGGAGGCTGGGGGAAATGAGAGAAAAATGAGAAAATCAGAAATTAAAAATCATTTAGGTCCCACATACATCGCAGGTGGTCAGGCTGGAGGCTGGAAATGGAGATAAAAGGGGAAAATGAGAAAATCAGAAATTAAAAATCATTTAAGTCCCACATACATTACAGGTGGTCAGGCTGGAGGCTGGGAAAAAATGGAGAAAAAATTGGTTAAAAAATGGGGGAAAATGGGAAATTAGGGGTTAAAAATCATTTAGGATCAGGTCCCGCACACCTCGCAGGTGGTCAGGCTGGAGGCTGGAAAAATGGAGAAAAATGGGGAAAATGAGAAAATCAGAAATTAAAAATCCCTTGGGATCAGTTCCCCAGGTCCCACCCATAGTCCTGGTTTCCTGGTTTTGGGATTGGAGCAGGCGCTGCACACCTCGCACGTGGTCAGGCTGGAGGCTGGGAGAAATGAGAGAAAAAATGGGTGAAAAAATGGGGGAAAATGGGAAATTAGGGGTTAAAATCATTTGGGATCAGTTTCTGAGTTCCCCCCATAGAGCAGGTCCCGCACACCTTGCAGGTGGTCAGGCTGGAGGCTGGGGGAAATGAGAGAAAAATGAGAAAATCAGAAATTAAAAATCATTTAGGTCCCACATACATTACAGGTGGTCAGGCTGGAGGCTGGAAATGGAGAAAAATGGGGGTAAATGAGAAAATCGGGAATTAAAAATCATTTAGGTCCCGCACACCTCGCAGGTGGTCAGGCTGGAGGCTGGAAAAATGGAGGAAAATGGGAAATTAGGGGTTAAAAATCATTTAGGATCAGGTCCCGCACACCTCGCAGGTGGTCAGGCTGGAGGCTGGAAAAATGGAGGAAAATGGGAAATTAGGGGTTAAAAATCATTTAGGATCAGGTCCCGCACACCTCGCAGGTGGTCAGGCTGGAGGCTGGGAGAAAATGGAGATAAAAGGGGAAAATGGGAAAATCAGAAATTAAAAGTCCTTTGGGATCAGTTCCTGAGTTCCCCCCATAGAGCAGGTCCCGCACACCTTGCAGGTGGTCAGGCTGGAGGCTGGGGGAAATGAGAGAAAAATGAGAAAATCAGAAATTAAAAATCATTTAAGTACCACATACATCACAGGTGGTCAGGCTGGAGGCTGGGAAAATGGAGAAAAATGGGGTAAAAGAGAAAATCAGAAATTAAAAATCATTTAGGATCAAGTCCCGCACACCTCGCAGGTGGTCAGGCTGGAGGCTGGAAAAATGGAGAAAAAATGGGAAATTAGGGGTTAAAAATAATTTGGGATCAGTTTCTGAGTTCCCCCCATAGAGCAGGTGTTGCACACCTCGCACGTGGTCAGGCTGGAGGCTGGGAGAAAATAGAGATAAAAGGGGAAAATGAGAAAATCAGAAATTAAAAATAATTTAGGTCCCACATACATTGCAGGTGGTCAGGCTGGAGGCTGGGAAAAAATGGAGAAAAAATTGGTTAAAAAATGGGGGAAAATGGGAAATTAGGGGTTAAAAATCATTTAGGATCAGGTCCCGCACACCTCGCAGGTGGTCAGGCTGGAGGCTGGAAAAATGGAGAAAAATGGGGGAAAATGAGAAAATCAGGAATTAAAAATAATTTAGGATCAGGTCCCACACAGACACAGTTATGGGATGGGAAAAACTCGGGAAAAACCTGGGAAAACCTGGGAAAAATCAGGAAAAATTCGGGAAAAAACCTGGAAAAATTTAGGAAAAACCTGAGAAATTGGGGAAAAAACCTGAGAAATTGGGAAAAAAACCTGGGAAACTTGGGAAAAACCTGGGAAAAAACCTGAGAAATTGGGGAAAAACCTGGGAAATTTGGGAAAAACCTGGGAAAAACCTGAGAAATTGGGGAAAAACCTGGGAAATTCGGGGAAAACCTGGGAAAAATTGGGGAAAACCCAGAAAATTCAGGGAAAAACTCGGGAAAATTCGGGGAAAATTTGGGAAAAAATCAGGAAAAACCAGGAAAAATTTGGGAAAAAACAGGAAAAACCTGGGAAAAATCAGGAAACATTTGGGAAAAACCTGGAAAATTAGGGAAAAACTCGGGAAAATTCGGGGAAAATTTGGGAAAAAATCGGGAAAAATCAGGAAAAATTCGGGAAAAACCGGGAAAAATTCGGGAAAAACCAGGAAAAACTCAGGAAAAACTTGGGAAATTTGGGAAAAATTCGGGAAAATCCAGGGAAATCTTGGGAAAGACTCAGAAAAATTTTGGGAAAATTTGGGAAAAACTGGGAAAAAACCTGGGAAAAACCTGAGAAATTGGGGAAAAAAACAGGAACAATGCAGGAAAAACCTGGGAAACTTGGGAAAACCCAGAAAAATTCAGGGAAAAATTCGGGAAAATTCGGGAAAATTTGGGAAAAAATCAGGAAAAACCAGGAAAAATTCGGGAAAAACCGGGAAAAACCTGGGAAAAATCAGGAAAAAATCTGGGAAAAACCTGAGAAATTGGGAAAAAACCTGGGAAATTTGGGAAAAACCTGGGAAAAACCTGAGAAATTGGGGAAAAACCTGGGAAATTCGGGGAAAACCTGGGAAAAATTGGGGAAAACCCAGAAAATTCAGGGAAAAACTCGGGAAAATTCGGGGAAAATTTGGGAAAAAATCAGGAAAAACCAGGAAAAATTTGGGAAAAAACAGGAAAAATTTGGGAAAAATCAGGAAACATTTGGGAAAAACCTGGGAAAATTAGGGAAAAACTCGGGAAAATTCGGGGAAAATTTGGGAAAAAATTGGGAAAAACCAGGAAAAATTCGGGAAAAACCGGGAAAAACTCGGGAAAAAACATGGGCAATTCAGGCAAAACTCGGAAAAATTCGGAAAAAACCAGGAAAAAACAGGGAAAACTCAGGAAAAACTCGGAAAAAAACCTGGGAAATTCAGGAAAAACCTGGGAAAAAGCCAGAAAATTCAGGGAAAAACTCGGGAAAGACCGGGGAGAAACCAGGGAAAAAATCTGGAAAACCGGGCAAAAACTCGGAAAAAATCAGGAAAAATTCGGGAAAAACTTGGGAAAAACCTGGGAAAATTTGGGAAAAAACCGGGAAAAACTCAGAAAAAATCAGGAAAATTCAGGGAAAATTTGGGAAAAACTCGTGGAAAATCTGGGAAAAACCTGGGAAAATCGGGAAAAACTCCGTAAGAACTCGGGAAAAA
Source organism: Setophaga petechia (assembly GCA_024362935.1). NCBI lineage: Eukaryota > Metazoa > Chordata > Aves > Passeriformes > Parulidae > Setophaga > Setophaga petechia. The sequence continues at coordinate 36,562 of JANCRA010000372.1, forward strand.
CCTGGGAAAATTAGGGAAAAACTCCGTAAAAACTCCGGAAAAACCGGGGAAAACTTGGGGAATTCGGGAAAAACTCGTGGAAGAACCGGGAAAAACCTGGGAAATTTGGGAAAAACTCAGGAAAAACCAGGAGAAACCTGGGAAACTTGGGAAAAACCTGGGAAAAACCGGGGAAAACCTGGGAAATTTGGAAAAAACTCGAAAAAATTCGGGGAAAATTTGGGAAAAACTTGGGAAAAACACAGAAAATTCAGGGAAAAACTCGGGAAAATTCGGGGAAAATTTGGGAAAAAATCGGGAAAAACCAGGAAAAATTCGGAAAAAACCAGGAAAAACCTGGGAAAAATCAGGAAAAAATTCGGGAAAAACCTGAGAAATTGGGGAAAAACCTGGGAAACTTGGGAAAAACCTGGGAAAAACCTGAGAAATTGGGGAAAAACCTGGGAAATTTGGGAAAAACCTGGGAAAAACCTGAGAAATTGGGGAAAAACCTGGGAAATTCGGGGAAAACCTGGGAAAAATTGGGGAAAACCCAGAAAATTCAGGGAAAAACTCGGGAAAATTCGGGAAAATTTGGGAAAAAATCAGGAAAAACCAGGAAAAATTCGGGAAAAACCAGGAAAAACCTGGGAAAAATCAGGAAACATTTGGGAAAAACCTGGGAAAATTAGGGAAAAACTCGGGAAAATTCGGGGAAAATTTGGGAAAAAATCGGGAAAAACCAGGAAAAATTCGGGAAAAACCGGGAAAAATTCGGGAAAAAACCGGGAAAAACTGGGAAAAACCAGGAAAAACTCAGGAAAAACTTGGGAAATTTGGGAAAAATTCGGGAAAATCCAGGGAAAACTCAGGAAAAACCAGGGAAATCTTGGGAAAAACTCAGAAAAATTTTGGGGAAAATTTGGGAAAAACTGGGAAAAACCTGGGAAATTCAGGAAAAACTCGGGAAAATTTGGGAAAAACAGGGAAAAACCTGGGAAAAACCTGAGAAATTGGGGAAAAAAGAGGAACAATGCAGGAAAAACCTGGGAAACTTGGGAAAACCCAGAAAATTCAGGGAAAAACTCGGGAAAATTCGGGGAAAATTTGGGAAAAAATCAGGAAAAATTCGGAAAAAACCAGGAAAAACCTGGGAAAAATCAGGAAAAATTTGAAAAAATCCTGAGAAATTGGGGAAAAACCTGGGAAACTTGGGAAAAACCTGGGAAAAACCTGAGAAATTGTGGAAAAACGTGAGAAATTGGGGAAAATCGTGCTGACCTTTGGCGTCCGGGGGCTCCGGGCTGAGCTTGGCCGGGAAAATCGTGCTGACCTTTGGCGTCCGGGGGCTCCGGGCTGAGCTTGGCCCCCAGGCGGGGCGGGGCCGGGGGCGGGGCCGGGGGCGGGGCCGGGGGCGGCTCCAGCGCCGAGCTCGGGCATTTCTTGGGCACCGGGGGCGGCGACGTCACCTCCACGGCCACCAGGTCATCCTCGTCCGGAGCCAGCACTGCAGAGGGGGAGAACAGGGGGTCAGGGATTGGGGGGTTTGGGGGGGTCCTGGGGGGGGTTTGAGGGATCCTAGAGGGGATTTGGGGGGGGTCCTGGGGGGGGTTTGGGGGGGTCCAGGTGGGATTTGGGGGGATTCCAGGGGGGGTTTGGGGGGATCCAGGTGGGATTTGGGGGGTTCAGGGAGGGTCCTGAGGGGGTTTTGGGGGGGTCCTAGAGGGGATTTGGGGGGGTTCTGAGGGGGTTTGGGGGGATTCCAGGGGGGTTTGGGGGGGGTCCAGGTGGGATTTGGGGGGGGTCCAGAGGGGATTTGGGGGGGTCCTGAGGGGGGTTTGGGGGGGGTCCAGAGGGGATTTGGGGAGGTTCGAGAGGGGGGTTTGGGGGGTGTGCTAGAGGGGATTTGGGGGGTCCCAGAGGGGATTTGGGGTGTTTCAGGTGGGATTTGGGGGGATTCCAGGTGGGATTTGGGGGGTCCAGAAGGGATTTGGGGGGGGTTCCAGGGGGGGTTTGGGGGGGGGGTCCTGAGGGGGTTTGGGGAGTCCAGGTGGGATTTGAGAAGTTAAAGGTGGGATTTGGGATGTTCCAGGTGAGATTTGGGGGGTCCCAGAGGAGATTTGGGGGATTCAGGTGGGGTTTGGGGGGGGTCCAGGTGGGAATTTGGGAGGTCCAGAGGGCGTTTGGGGGGGTCCTAGAGGGGGTTTGGGGGGTCCTGAGGGGGTTTGGGAGAGTTCTGAGGGGGTTTGGGGGGGTTCTGAGGGGGGTTTGGGGGGGATTCCAGGGGGGTTTGGGGTGTTCCAGAGGAGATGTGGAGGGTTCAGGGGGGGATTTGGGGGGTTCAGGGGGGGGTCCTGAGGGGGTTTGGGGGGGGTTCTGAGGAGGTTTGGGGGGGATTCAGGTGGGGTTTGGGGGGGTTTCAGGTGGAATTTGGGGAGGTTTGAGGTGGGGATTTGGGGGAGTTCTGAGGAGGTTTGGGATGTTCCAGGTGAGATTTGGGGGGGTCCCAGAGGGGGGGTTTGGGGTGTTCCAGGTGAGATTTGGGGGGTTCCAGAGGGGGTTTGGGGGGGTTCCAGGTGGGATTTGGGGGGGTCCCAGAGGAGACTTGGGGGATTCAGGTGGGGGTTTGGGGGGAGTCCAGAGGGATTTGGGGTGTTTCCAGGTGAGATTTCGGGGAGTTAAGGGGGGAATTTTGGGGGGTCCAGAAGGGATTTGGGGGGGTCCAGAGGGGGGGTTTGGGGGTGTTCCAGGTGGGGGTTTGGGGGGGGTTTCAGGTGAGATTTGGGATGTTCCAGGTGAGATTTGGGGGGTCCCAGAGGGGGTTTGGGGAGGTCCAGAGGAGATGTGGAGGGTTCAAGGGGGCTCCTGAGGGGGGTCCTGGGGGGGGTTTCAGGTGAGATTTGGGGGGTTTCAGGTGGGATTTCAGGAATTAAGAGGGGAATTTGGGGGGGTCCAGAGGAGATTTGGGGTGTTCCAGGTGGGGTTTGGGGGGTTCAGGGGGGGGTCCTGAGGGGGGTTTTGGGGGGGGTCCCTGGGGGGGTTTGGGGGGGGGTTCAGAGGAGATTTGGGGGGGTCCAGAGGGGGTTTGGGGGGGTCCTAGAGGGGGGTTTGGGGGGGGTTCCAGGTGGGATTTCGGGAGTTAAGGGAGGGAATTTGGGGTGTTCCAGGTGGGATTTGGGGGGGTTCAGGTGGGGTTTGGGGGGAGTTCTGAGGGGGGTTTGGGGGGTTCCAGGTGGGAATTTGGGGGGTTCCAGAGGGGGGTTTGGGGGGGGTCCAGAGGAGATGTGGGGGGTTCAGGTGGGGTTTGGGGGGGTTCAGGTGGGGTTTGGGGAGTTAAAGGGGAGATTTGGGATGTTCCAGGTGAGATTTGGGGGGTTCCAGAGGGGATTTGGGGACAGGGACAGAGCCAGGTCCCCACAGGTGACAGGACAGGACAGGGGTGGTGACACAAGGACAGGACAGGGACAGGGGACAAGACAGGACAGGGGGTGGGTGGCATCTCCCCACAGGTGACAGGAGACAGGACAGTGCCAGGTCCCCACAGGTGACAGGACAGGGATGGTGCCAGGTCCCCAAAGGTGACACAGGAACAGGACAGGGACAGGGGACAGGACACAGGACAGGGGTGGTGACACAAGGACAGGACAGGGACAGTGGCAGGGGGACAGGACAGGACAGGGGGTGGTGACACAGGGACAGGACAGGGACAGTGCCAGGTCCCCAGAGGTGACAGGACAGGGACAGTGGCAGGACACAGGACAGGACAGGGGTGGTGGCATCTCCCCACAGGTGACAGGACAGGGACAGTGGCAGGTCCCCAGAGGTGACAGGACAGTGACAGGGACAGGTGACAGGACAGGACAGGGGTGGTGGCATCTCCCCACAGGTGACAGGACAAGGACAGTGACAGGTCCCCAGAGGTGACAGGACAGGGGTGGTGACACAGGGACAGGACACGGGTGGTGGGCATCTCCCCACAGGTGACAGGACAGGGGACAGGTCCCCACAGGTGACAGGGCAGGGACAGTGGCAGTGCCACCAGAGAGGTGACAGCTCCTGAAGGGACAGGTCCCTGAGGGGAGGGGACACAAAAGTCCTGAAGGGGAGGGGACAGAGATGGTGGCATCTCCCTGCAGGGAGGGGACACAGAAGGTGACAAATGCCAGCAGGGAGGGGACAGGGGAGGTGACAGATCCCTGAGGGGAGGGGACAGGGACGGTGACAGGGTGGTGGCATCAGGGAGGGGACACTGAGAGGTGACAGGTCCCTGAGGGGAGGGGACAGGGTGGTGGCATCAGGGAGGGGACAGGACAAAGGTGGTGGCACCTCCCAGCAGGGAGGGGACACAGGAGGTGACAAATGCCAGCAGGGAGGGGACACTGAGAGGTGACAAATTCTAAAGGGGAGGGGACAGGGACGGGGACAGGTCCTAAAGGGGAGGGGACAGGGACAGGGTGGTGGCATCAGGGAGGGGACACTGAGAGGTGACAAATGCCAGCAGGGGACAGCACAGGGGTGGGGACAGGTCCCTAAGGGGGCAGGACAGGGGTGGTGGCATCTCCTGCAGGGAGGGGACACTGAGAGGTGACAAATGCCAGCACAGGGACAGTGGCAGGTCCCTGCACAGGTGGGACAGGGGTGGGGACAGGTCCTAAAGGGGAGGGGACAGGAACGGTGACAAGTCCTAAAGGGGAGGGGACAGTGACAGAGACAGGTCCTAAAGGGGAGGGGACAGAGCTGGGGACATCCTAGAGCTGCTGGTGACAGGGCTGGGGACACCCCGGGAGCCCCTCGGTGACAGGGCTGGGGACACCCCGGTGACAGCATTGGGGACACCCCAGGAACTCCAGGCTGGGGACATCCCTGAGCTCCTGGTGACAGGGCTGGGGACACCCTGGGGCTGTTGGTGACAGGGCTGGGGACATCCCAGGAGCTCCAGGCTGGGGACACCCCAGGGCTCTCGGTGACAGGGCTGGGGACATCGTGGGAGCTGCTCAGTGACAGGGCTGGGGACACCCCGGGGACCAGCCTGGGGACATCCCAGGAGCTCCAGGCTGGGGACACCCTTGTGACAGGGCTGGGGACACCCAAGGACCAGCCTGGGGACATCCCGGGGGCCCCTCAGTGACAGGGCTGGGGACATCCCGGGGCTGCTGGTGACAGGGCTGGGGACATTCCACAGCTCCTGGGGACAGGGCTGGGGACACTCTGGGGCTGTTGGGGACACTCTGGGAGCTCCAGGCTGGGGACACCCTGGTGATTGCCCTGGGGACATCCCAGGTCTGCTGGTGACAGGGCTGGGGACATCCCAAGGACCAGCCTGGGGACATCCTGGGCATCCCTCACTGACAGGGCTGGGGACAGGAACACCAGCCTGGGGACATCCTGGGGACCAGCCTGGGGACACCCCGGGGCTCTTGGTGACAGGGCTGGGGACATCCTGGGGGCCCCTCAGTGACAGGGCTGGGGACATCCCGGGGACAGGGCTGGGGACATCCCAAGGGCCCCTCAGTGACAGGGCTGGGGACACTCTGGGAGCTCCAGGTTGGGGACATCCCAGAGCTTCTGGTGACAGGGCTGGGGACATCCCAGAGCTTCTGGTGACAGGGCTGGGGACATCCCAGGGACAGGGCTGGGGGACACCCCGGGGCTCTCAGTGACAGGGCTGGGGACATCCTAGAGCTTCTGGTGACAGAGCTGAGGACACTCTGGGAGCTCCAGCCTGGGGACATCCTGGTGATTGCCCTGGGGACATCCCAGGGCTGCTGGTGACAGGGCTGGGGACATCCCAGGGACCAGCCTGGGGACATCCTGGGGCTCCTGGGGACATCCCGGGGACAGGGCTGGGGACACCCCAAGGGCCCCTCAGTGACAGGGCTGGGGACACTCTGGGAGCTCCAGGTTGGGGACATCCTAGAGCTCCTGGTGACAGGGCTGGGGACACCCAAGGACCAGTCTGGGGACATCCCAGAGCTTCTGGTGCCAGGGCTGGGGACATCTCAGGGACCAGCCTGGGGCTCCTGGGGACAGGGCTGGGGACACTCTGGGAGCTCCGGGCTGGGGACACCCTGGTGATTGCCCTGGGGACATCCCAGGGCTGCTGGTGACAGGGCTGGGGACACCCTGGTGACAGGGCTGGGGACATCCTGGGGATCCCTCACTGACAGGGCTGGGGACAGGAACACCAGCCTGGGGACATCCTGGGGACCAGCCTGGGGACGTCCCTGGGAGCTGCTCAGTGACAGCACTGGAGACACCCCAGAGACCACCCTGGGGACATCCCGGGAGCTCCAGGTTGGGGACATCCCTGAGTCCCTGGTGACAGGGCTGGGGACATCCTGGGGACCAGTCTGGGGACACCCTGGGGCTCTTGGTGACAGGGCTGGGGACGCCCCTGAGAGCTGCTCGGTGACAGCGCTGGGGACATCCCAGAGACCACCCTGGGGACATCTCAGTGCCAGGGCTGGGGACACCCCGGGGCTCCGGGCTGGGGACATCCTGGGCACACCCTGGGAGCTGCTTGGTGACATTGCTGGTGACAGGGCTGGGGACATCCCGGGGCTCCAGGCTGGGGACATCCCGAGGCCCTCAGTGACAGGGCTGGGGACACCCTGGGGACACCCTGGGAGCTGCTTGGTGACACTGCTGGTGACGGGGCTGGGGACATCCCAGAGACCACCCTGGGGACATCCCGGTGCTCCGGGCTGGGGACACCCCGGTGATCGGCCTGGTGACACCCCGGGGCTCTCGGTGACAGGGCTGGGGACACCCCGGGGATTGGCTTGGGGACATCCCGGTGCTCCGGGCTGGGGACACCCCGGTGATCGGCCTGGTGACACCCCGGGGCTCTCGGTGACAGGGCTGGGGACACCCTGGGGACACCCTGGGAGCTGCTTGGTGACATTGCTGGTGACATCCCGGGGCTCCGGGCTGGGGACACGCCAGTGATCGGCTTGGGGACATCCCGAGGCTCTCGGTGACAAGGCTGGTGACACCCCGGGGCCCTCGGTGACACGGCTGGTGTCACGGGGGTCTCAGTGACCGGCCTGGTGACATCCCCGGGTCCCCCGGGGCTCGGCCTGGCCCTTCCCGCCTCCCCCGAACGGAACCGAACCGAACCGGGCCGAACCGGGCTGCCCGAACCGAACCGAGCTCCCCGACCCGGCCCCGAGCGGCCCCGAGCGGCCCCGGCTCGGCTCGGTTCGGTTCGGAGCCGCCGGGCCCGCACCGGGAGCGCATCCCGGGGGTCCCGCGGGGACAAAGCGGGGCCGGGGCCGGGACAAAGGAGGGCGGCGGCTCCTCGGCCGCGGCCTCGCCGAGCCCCGCGGGGCTCTCCCGCCGCCCTCCCCCCGGAGCCTCGGCCCGGCCGAACCGGGCCCGGAGCGCGGGGGCGGATCCGTGAGGGGGCCCCGGGGGCGGTGAGGGGATGGGGGGGGGGGGGGGGCGCGGGCGGGCCCGGGCTCGGCGGGGGCCGGGGGGGAGAAAGGGGGCGCTCACCCGGCTCGGGCGCGGCCGGGGGCTCGGGGTCGCCGTCCCCGCCGCGGTCGCGGTCTCGGGGCCGCGGAGCCGCCGCCGCTTTGGCGACTTTGGGCGGCGGGGAGGCGGCGGCCGAGGCCGAGGTGGAGGCCGCCATCTTGGGCACGGCGCACGCGGGGCGCCCGCCAGGCCGAGCGGCCGAGCGCCGAGCGGGGAGCGGAGAGAGCGGCCAGGGGAGAGCGGCAGAGCGCCGAGAGAAAGAGCGGCCAGGGGAGAGCAGCAGAGCGCCGAGAGAGAGCGGCCAGGGGAGAGCAGCAGAGCGCCGAGAGAGAGAGCGGCCAGGGGAGAGCAGTCGAGTGCCGAGAGAGAGAGCGGCCAGGGGAGAGCAGCAGAGCGCCGAGAGAGAGAGCGGCCAGGAGAGAGCAGCAGAGCGCCGAGAGAAAGAGCGGTCAGGGGAGAGCAGCAGAGCGCCGAGAGAGAGAGCGGCCAGGGGAGAGCAGCAGAGCGCCGAGAGAGAGAGCGGCCAGGGGAGAGCAGTCGAGTGCCGAGCAGGGAGCGGAGAGAGCGGCCAGGGGAGAGCGGCAGAGCGCCGAGAGAGAGAGCGGCCAGGGGGAGAGCAGCAGAGCGCCGAGAGAGAGAGCGGTCAGGGGAGAGCAGCCGAGCGCCGAGAGAGAGAGCGGCCAGGGGAGAGCAGCAGAGCGCCGAGAGAGAGAGCGGTCAGGGGAGAGCAGCAGAGCGCCGAGAGAGAGAGCGGGCAGGGGAGAGCAGCAGAGCGCCGAGAGACAGAGCGGCCAGGGGAGAGCAGCCGAGCGCCGAGGGAGAGAGAGAGAGGCCAGGGGAGAGCAGCAGAGCGCCGAGAGACAGAGCGGCCAGGGGAGAGCAGGCCGAGCGCCGAGGGAGAGAGAGAGCGGCCAGGGGGAGAGCAGTCAAGCGCCGAGAGAGAGAGCGGCCAGGGGGAGAGCAGCAGAGCGCCGAGAGAAAGAGCGGCCAGGGGAGAGCAGCCGAGCGCCGAGAGAGAGAGCGGCAGGGGAGAGCAGCCGAGTGCCGAAAGACAGAGCGGCCAGGGGGAGAGCGGCCGAGCGCCGAGAGAATGAGTGGCCAGGGGAGAGCAGCAGAGCGCCGAGAGAGCGAAGAGAGCGGCCAGGGGAGAGCAGCCGAGCCCCGAGAGAGAGAGCGGCCAGGGGAGAGCAGCCGAGTGCCGAAAGACAGAGCGGCCAGGGTAGAGCGGCCGAGCGCCGAGAGAGAGAGCGGCCAGGGGAGAGCAGCAGAGTGCCGAGAGAGCAAAGAGAGCGGCCAGGGGAGAGCAGCCGAGCGCCGAGAGAAAGAGCGGCCAGGGTAGAGCGGCCGAGCGCCGAGAGAGAGAGCGGCCAGGGGGAGAGCAGCAGAGCGCCGAGAGAGCAAAGAGACCGGCCAGGGGAGAGCAGCCGAGCGCCGAGAGAAAGAGCGGCCAGGGGAGAGCAGCAGAGCGCCGAGAGACAGAGCGGCCAGGGGAGAGCAGCAGAGCGCCGAGAGACAGAGCGGCCAGGGGAGAGCAGCAGAGCGCCGAGAGAGAGAGCGGTCAGGGGAGAGCAGCAGAGCGCCGAGAGAGAGAGCGGTCAGGGGAGAGCAGCAGAGCGCCGAGAGAGAGAGAGAGCGGCCAGGGGAGAGCGGCCGAGTGCCGAGAGAAAGAGCGGCCAGGGGAGAGCAGCAGAGCGCCGAGAGAGAGAGAGCGGCCAGGGGAGAGCAGCAGAGCGCCGAGAGAGCGAAGAGAGTGACCAGGGTGAGAGCAGCAGAGCGCCGAGCGAGAGAGCGGCCAGGGGAGAGCAGCAGAGCGCCGAGAGACAGAGCGGGCAGGGGAGAGCAGCCGAGCGCCGAGAGACAGAGCAGCCAGGGGAGAGCGGCCGAGCGCCGAGAGAGAGAGCGGCCAGGGGAGAGCAGCAGAGCGCCGAGCGGGGAGCGGAGAGAGCGGCCAGGGGAGAGCAGCCGAGCGCCGAGAGACAGAGCGGCCAGGGGAGAGCGCGGCCGAGCGCCGAGCAGGGAGCGGAGAGAGCGGCCAGGGAAGAGCAGCCGAGCGCCGAGACACAGTGCAGGCAGGGGAGAGCAGCAGAGCGCCGAGACAGAGAGCGGCCAGGGGAGAGCAGCAGAGCGCCGAGAGAGAGAGAGAGAGCGGCCAGGGGAGAGCAGCAGAGCCCCGAGAGAAAGAGCGGCCAGGGGAGAGCAGCCGAGCGCCGAGAGACAGAGCGGCCAGGGGAGAGCAGCAGAGCGCCGAGAGAGTGGAGAGAGCGGCCAGGGGGAGAGCAGCAGAGCGCCGAGAGAGAGAGCGGCCAGGGGGAGAGCAGCAGAGCGCCGAGAGACAGAGCGGCCAGGGGAGAGCAGCAGAGCGCCGAGAGAGCAAAGAGAGTGGCCAGGGGAGAGCAGCAGAGCGCCGAGAGACAGAGCGGCCAGGGGAGAGCGGCAGAGCGCCGAGAGAGAGAGCGGCCAGGGGAGAGCAGCAGAGCGCCGAGCAGGGAGCGGAGAGAGCGGCCAGGGAAGAACAGCCGAGCGCCGAGACACAGTGCGGGCAGGGGAGAGCAGCAGAGCGCCGAGAGAGAGAGCGGCCAGGGGAGAGCAGCCGAGCGCTGAGCGGGGAGCTTGGGGACGGGGGAAATTGGGGGGAAAACCAGGAAATTTTGGGAATTCTGGGGGGAAATTGGGGGGTTTTGGAGGGAAAAAAGGGGAATTTTGGGAATTCTGAGGGGAAACTGGGGGATTTTGGGGAAAAGGGGGGAATTTTGGGAATTCTGGGGGGATACTGGGGAATTTTTGGGGGAAAAAAAGGGAAATTTTGGGGGGAATTTCGGGAGAATTTTTGGGAATTTTGAGAGGAAAAAGGGAAAACTGGGGGGGGAAGGGGACTTTGAGGGGGGGAAAGGGGAAATTTGGGGGATTTTCAGGGGAATTTGGGTTTGGGAATTGGAAATATCCCAGATTTTGTGGATTTGGGGATTCAAATATCCCAGAATTCCAATGGCAAATCCCCGAAATCCCAAACCATTGGATCCAGTGGGGCTCCTCCTTCAACCCCCAAACCCCAAATCATCCCAAAACCACCAAATTCATCCCAAAATAATCCCCAAAATTTAAAGCCCTGAGGACACCGAGCTCCTCCTCCAGCCCCAAATCTCAAACTTATCCTAAAACCCCCAAAAATCCCCAAATTTATCCCAAAAAATCCCAAAATCTGACACCAAAAACTCATCCCAAAACCCAAACCCCAACGGATCCCAAAACCACCACAAAACCATCAAATTTATCCCAAAAAAATCCCCAAATTCTGACTCCAAAAACTCATCCCCAAAACTCAAACCGAAAATCAATCCCAAAACACCCAAAAGCACCTAAATTTATCCCAAAAAAATCACCAAAAACTCATCCCAAAACCCAACCCCAAATGGATCCCAAATCCACCAAATTTATCCCAAAAAATCCCCAAAATGTGACTCCAAAAACTCATCCCAAAACCCAAACTCAAAATCGATCCCAAACCACCCAGTTTATCCCAAAAAATCCCCCAAAAACTCATCCCAAAACCCGACCCCCAAATGGATCCCAAAACCACCAAAATTTTCCCAAAAATTCCCCAAATTCTGACTCCAAAAACTCATCCCAAAACTCAAACCCAAACTGATCCCAAAACCACCAAACCACCAAATTTATCCCAAAAAATCCCAGAAATCCAACCCCAAAAACTCATGCCAAAACCCAAACCCCAACAGATCCCAAAACACCCAAAACCCCCAAAATTTTCCCCAAAAAAATCCCCAAAAACTCATCCCAAAACCCAAACCTGAAATCAAAACCCAAACTCCAAATTCGTCCCAGAAGTAACAACCCAAACCCAAATCCAGCACAAAACCACCAAATTTTTCCCAAAAAATCCCTAAAAACTCATCCCAAAACCCAACCCCCAAATGGATCCCAAAAACCCCAAAACTGTCCCAAAATTCCCAAATTTTTGCCATTTTTGTGCTCTCTCACCGTCCCTGTAGGGCTGCAGCACCTCGTCCCCCCAGGGCAGCGGGAACGGCGCCGATTTCGGCAGATCCCAAAAACCCAAACCCCAAACGGATCCCAAAAACCCCAAAACCACCAAAACCAACCCAATCTCCATCCTGGGCCAATTCTGAAGAATTCCCAACCCTTTTCCAACAAAAATCCTCAAAATCCGACACCAAAAACTCATCCCAAAACCCAAACCTCAAATCAAAACCCAAACTCCAAATTCGTCCCAGAAGTGACAACCCAAACCCAAATCCAGCACAAAACCACCAAATTTTTCCCAAAAAATCCCCAAAATCTGACTCTGAAAACTCCAACCAAAACTCAAACCAAAAATCAATCCCAAAACACCCAAACCCACACAATTTTTCCCATAAAATTCTCCAAAAACTCATCCCAAAACCCAAACCTGAAATCAAAACCCAAACTCCAAATTCGTCCCAGAAGTGACAACCCAAACCCAAAATCCAGCACAAAACCACCAAATTTATCCCAAAAAATTCCAGAAATTCAACACCAAAAACTCATCCCAAAACCCAAACCCCAAATGGATCCCAAAACACCCAAAACCCCCAAATTTTTCCCAAAAAATCTCCAAGAACTCATCCCAAAACCCAAACCTGAAATCAAAACCCAAACTCCAAATTCGTCCCAGAAGTGGCAACCCAAACCCAAATCCAGCACAAAACCACCAAATTTATCCCAAAAAATCCCTAAAAACTCATCCCAAAACCCAACCCCCAAATGGATCCCAAAAACCCCAAAACTGTCCCAAATTTCCCAAATTTTTTGCCATTTTTGTGCTCTCTCACCGTCCCTGTAGGGCTGCAGCACCTCGTCCCCCCAGGGCAGCGGGAACCATCAATCCCAAAACCCCACAAAACCACCAAATTTATCCCAAAAAAAATTCTCAAAAACTCATCCCAAAACCCAAACTCCAAATTCATCCCAAACCACCCCAAAATTCCCAAATTTTTGCCATTTTTGTGCTCTCTCACCGTCCCTGTAGGGCTGCAGCACCTCGTCCCCCCAGGGCAGCGGGAACGGCGCCGATTTCGGCAGATCCCGGTGGAAATCGTGATGGAGATCCTGATGAAGATCCTGATGGAGATCCTGATGGAGATCCTGATGGAGATCCTGATGAAGATCCTGATGAAGATCCTGATGGAGATCCTGATGAAGACCCTGGTGGAAGTCGTGATGAAGATCTTGGTGGAGGTCTTGGTGGAGATCCTGGTGAAGATCCCGGTGAAGATCCCGGTGGAGATCCTGGTGGAGGTCGCGGTGGTGGAGGTCGCGGTGGAGCAGCGCCGGGGTGCTCGGGGGCGGTGGCCAGCAGCTCCTTGAGGATGTGGATGGGCGACACCGTCAGCTCCCAGTTGGTGATGCCGAAGTCGCGCAGGTGGGCGCGGGCGTGGCTCGACAGCCCCGCCCTCGTGTCGAACCCCGCCCCGCAGAACTCGCAGCGCATCAGGCTGAACGTGCCCGGGTCGAAGTTGGCCACTGGAAAGAGGGAAAAGTGAGATTAGGACCACCAGGAACACAAAAATCACAAAAAAACTCAACCAGGGACCCAAAAAAACCCCACCCAGAAACACCAAAAAACCACCAAGATCCAGCCCATGAGGCTGAACGTGCCCGGGTCGAAGTTGGCCACTGGAAAGAGGAAAAGTGGGATTAGGATCCCCAAAAACCACCAGGAACACAAAAATCATGAAAAAAACCTACCAGGAACCCAAAAAACCCCACCCAAAACCACCCAAAACCACCCAAAAAACCCCAAAAAAGCCACCAAGATCCCCGAAAAATCTCCAGCCCATGAGGCTGAACGTGCCCGGGTCGAAGTTGGCCACTGGAAAGAGGGAAAGTGGGATTAGGAACCACCAGGAACCACCAGGAACACAAAAATCATGAAAAAACTCATCCAGGAACCAAAAAACCCCACCAGGAACCCAAAAAATCCTCCCAAAAAGCACCAGAAACCCAAAAGTTCCCAGGATCTCAAAAATCCCCAAAAAACTCCACCAGGAACCCAAAAAACCACCAAGATCCAGCCCATGAGGCTGAACGTGCCCAGGTCGAAGTTGGCCACTGGAAAGAGGAAAAGTGGGATTAGGACCACCAGGAACACAAAAATCACAAAAAAACTCAACCAGGAACCCAAAAAACCCCACCCAAAACCACCAAAAAACTCCAAAAAACCCCCCCAAAATTCACCCCATCAGGCTGAACGTGCCCGGGTCGAAGTTGGCCACTGGAAAGAGGGAAAGTGGGATTAGGAACCACCAGGAACCATCAGGAACACAAAACTTTAAAATAAAATCCACCAGGATCTCAAAAATCCAAAAAACCCCCACCAGGAACCCAAAAAACCCCACCCAGAAACACCAAAAAACCACCAAGATTCAGCCCATGAGGCTGAACGTGCCCGGGTCGAAGTTGGCCACTGGAAAGAGGGAAAAGTGGGATTAGGACCACCAGGAACCCAAAAATCTCAGAAAACCCCACTAAGATCTCAAAAATCCCAAAAAAACCCCACCAGGAACACAAAAATCACAAAAAAACCACCAGGATCTCAAAAATCAAAAAAAAAAACCCTACCAGGAACACAAAAATCCCAAAAAACCCCACCAAGATCTCAAAAATCCCCAAAAAAACCCCTACCAGAAACCCAAAAAATCCCCCCAAAAACCACCAGAACCCAAAAGTTCCCAGGATCTCAAAAATCCCCAAAAAACTCCACCAGGAACCCAAAAAACCCCACCCAGAAACACCAAAAAACCACCAAGATCCAGCCCATGAGGCTGAACGTGCCCGGGTCAAAGTTGGCCACTGGAAAGAGGAAAAGTGGGATTAGGACCACCAGGAACCATCAGGATCACAAAAATCATGAAAAAACTCAACCAGGAACCCAAAAAACCCCACCCAAAACCACCCAAAAACACCCAAAAAACTCCAAAAAAGCCACCAAGATCCCCGAAAAATCTCCAGCCCATCAGGCTGAACGTGCCCGGGTCGAAGTTGGCCACTGGAAAGAGGGAAAATGGGATTAGGACCACCAGGAACCATCAGGAACACAAAAATCATGAAAAAACCCCACCAGGAACGAAAAAAACCCAAAAAAACCCCACCAGGATCTCAAAAAATCCCCCCAAAAACCACCAGAAACCCAAAAGTTCCCAGGATCTCAAAAATCCCCAAAAAACTCCACCAGGAACCCAAAAAACCCCACCCAAAACCACCAAAAAACCACCAAGATCCAGCCCATGAGGCTGAACGTGCCCGGGTCGAAGTTGGCCACTGGAAAGAGGGAAAATGGGATCAGGGCCACCAGGAACCACCAGGGACACAAAACTTCAAAATAAAATCCACCTGGAACCCAAAACTTTAAAAAAAGATTCACCTGGAACCCAAAAATCCCCAAAAAACTCCACCAGGAACCAAAAAAACTCCAAAAAACCCCCCCAAAATTCACCCCATGAGGCTGAACGTGCCTGGGTCGAAGTTGGCCACTGGAAAGAGGGAAAGTGGGATCAGGACCACCAGGAACCACCAGGAACACAAAACTTTAAGATAAAATCCACCAGGATCTCAAAAATCCAAAAAAACCCCACCAGGAACCCAAAAAACCCCACCCAAAACCACCAAAAAACTCCAAAAAACCCCCCCAAAATTCAACCCATGAGGCTGAACGTGCCCGGGTCGAAGTTGGCCAATGGAAAGAGGGAAAAGTGAGATTAGGACCACCAGGAACACAAAAATCACAAAAAAACTCAACCAGGAACTCAAAAAACCCCACCCAAAAACACCCAAAAACACCCAAAAAACTCCAAAAAAGCCACCAAGATCCCCGAAAAATCTCCAGCCC
>JANCRA010000373.1:0-51499 GCA_024362935.1 Setophaga petechia
CCCAAATTTCCCTCCCCAAAAAAGAGAAAAAAATCCCAAAAATCCCAAATTTCCCTCCCCAAAAAAGAGAAAAAAATCCCAAAAATCCCAAATTTCTCCACCCCAAAAAAGACAAAAAACCCCAAAAATCCCCAAAAAACGGAGAAAACCTAAAATTCCTAAATTTTCCCAAAATCCAAATTTCCCCAATTTTCCACCAAAATATAGAAAACCCCAAAAATGACCAAAATCCACCTCAAATCCTCAAATTTTTCCCCCAAAATCTCCAAAATTCACCCAAAAATTTCAATTTTCGCCCTAAAATCCTCAAAATTTTGCCCGAATTCCCCAAATTTCAGTCCAAATCTTCGATTTTTCACTCCAAAATTTTCAATTTTTTCCCGAATATTCCAAATTTTCACCCCAAAATTTCCAATTTTCAGCCTGAAATCCCAGAATTTCACCCTAAAAATTCCTGAATTTAACCCCAAAATGGCCAAATTTCATCCAAATTTTTCAATTTGCACCCCAAAATCTAAAAATTCGCCCCAAAATCCCCAAATTTTACCCCAAATTGACGAAAATTGAGGGAGAAATGGGAAAATTGATGAAAAAAACCCCAAAATTTAATGGGAAAACGAGAGGAAAAAATTGGAATTAAGTGGGAAAAAAATCGTGGAAAAAACCAAAATTCAATGGGAAAAATGAGGGGGGAAAATGAGAAAAAATATTGGAAAAAAGGAAAATAAATGGAAAAATTGAGGGGAAAATGGAGGGGGAAAATGAAGGAAAAAATAAAAATAAATGGAAAAATAATTGGAAAATTGATGGGGGGAAAATAATGAAAAAAACGAGAAAATAAATGGAAAAATTGAAGGGAAAACAAATGGGAAAATGAGGGGAAAACAGAGAAAAATGAGAGGAAAATCAGAAATTAATAAAGAAAAAAGAGGGGGGAAAATGAAGGGAAAAAAGGTGAAATTTAATGGAAAAATTGAGGAGAAATTGGAGGAAAAATGGGAAAAATGAGGAGAATTTTGAATGAAAAATGAGAAAAATTAGGGAAAAAATTGAGGAGAAATTTGAATGAAAAATGGGAAAAATGAGGTAAAAATTGAGGGGAAATTGGAGGAAAAATGGGAAAAAATGAGGAGAAATTTGAAGGAAAAATAGAATAAAATGAGGAGAAATTTTAAGGAAAAATGGGAGAAATGAGGGAAAAAATGGAAATTAAATGGAAAAATTGAGGGGAAATTGGAGGAAAAAATGGGAAAAATTAGAGAAAAATTGAGGGGAAATTTGAAGGAAAAATGGGGAAAATTAGGGAAAAATTGAGGGGAAATTGGAGGAAAAATGAGGAGAAATTTGAAGGAAAAATAGGAAAAATTAGGGAAAAAATTGAAATTAAATGGAAAAATTGAGGGAAATTTGAGGAAAAATGAGAAAATGAGAATTTTAAATGAAAAATAGGAAAAATGAGGGAAAAATTGAAATTAAATGGAAAAATTGAGGAGAAATTCGAGGAAAAATAGGAAAAAATGAGGAGAAATTTGAAGGAAAAATGGGAAAAAAGAGGGAAAAATTGAAATTAAATGGAAAAATTGAGGGGAAATTTGAAGGAAAAAATGGGAAAAATGAGAATTTTAAATGAAAAATAGGAAAAATGAGGGGAAAATTGAAATTAAATGGAAAAATTGAGGGGAAATTTGAAGGAAAAATGAGGAAAAATTTGAGGAGAAATTGGAGGAAAAATGGGAAAAAAATGAGGAAAAATTTGAAGGAAAAATGGAAAAAAATGAGGGAAAAAATTGAAAGTAAATGGAAAAATTGAGGAGAAATTGGAGGAAAAATCGGAAAAATGAGGAGAAATTTGAAGGAAAAAATGGGGAAAAATGAGGGAAAAAATTTAAAGTAAATTGAAAAATTGAGGGGAAATTGGAGGAAAATTGGGAAAATGAGAATTTTAAATGAAAAATGGGAAAAATGAGGGAAAAATTGAAATTAAATGGAAAAAATGAGGAGAAATTCGAGGAAAAATAGGAAAAAATGAGGAGAAATTTGAAGGAAAAATGGGAAAAAAGAGGGAAAAATTGAAATTAAATGGAAAAATTGAGGGGAAATTGGAGGAAAAAAATGGGAAAAATTAGAGAAAAATTGAGGAGAAATTTGAAGGAAAAATGGGGAAAATTAGGGAAAAATTGAGGGGAAATTGGAGGAAAAATGAGGAGAAATTTGAAGGAAAAATAGGAAAAATTAGGGAAAAAATTGAAATTAAATGGAAAAATTGAGGGAAATTTGAGGAAAAATGAGAAAATGAGAATTTTAAATGAAAAATGGGAAAAATGAGGGAAAATTTGAAATTAAATGGAAAAATTGAGGAGAAATTCGAGGAAAAATAGGAAAAAATGAGGAGAAATTTGAAGGAAAAATGGGAAAAAAGAGGGAAAAATTGAAATTAAATGGAAAAATTGAGGGAAATTTGAAGGAAAAATGGGGGAAAATTAGGGGAAAATTGAGGAGAAATTTGAGGAAAAATGGAAAAAAAATGAGGAGAAATTTGAAGGAAAAATGGGGAAATTAGAGAAAAATTGAAATTAAATGGAAAAATTAAAGGGGAAACGAGAAAATTGCTGGAAAAAAGACGGGGAAATGAGAAAACTGAGAAAAAAAATGCAAAATAAATGGGAAAATTGAGGGGAAAATGAAGGAAAAAAACCCCAAAAATACATTGAAAAATGGAGATGAAAATGAAGGAAAAACGGGGGAAATTGAGGGAAAAAAAGAAAATTAATGGGGAAAAATACATTAAAAAATGGAGATGAAAATGAAGGAAAAACGGGGAAAATTGAGAAAAAAATAGAAAATTAATGGGGAAAAATACATTGAAAAATGGAGATGAAAATGAAGGAAAAACGGGGAAAATGGAGGAAAAAATAGAAAATTAATGGGGAAAAATACATTGGAAAATGGAGATGAAAATGAAGGAAAAACGGGGAAAATTGAGAAAAAAAGAGAAAATTAATGGGGAAAAATCCATTGAAAAATGGAGATGAAAATGAAGGAAAAAGGGGGAAAATGGAGGAAAAAATAGAAAATTAAAGGGGAAAAAAACATCGGAAAATGGAGATGAAAATGAAGAAAAACGGGGAAAATTGAGGGAAAAAATAGAAAATTAAAGGGGAAAAAAACACTGAAAAATGGAGATGAAAATGAAGGAAAAACGGGGAAAATTGAGGAAAAAATAGAAAATTAATGGGGAAAAATACATTGGAAAATGGAGATGAAAATGAAGGAAAAACGGGGGAAATTGAGAAAAAAAATAAAATTAATGGGGAAAAATACATCGGAAAATGGAGATGAAAATGAAGGAAAAACGGGGAAAATGGAGGGAAAAAAAGAAAATTAATGGGGAAAAATACATTGGAAAATTGAGATGAAAATGAAGGAAAAAGGGGGAAAATGGAGGAAAAAATAGAAAATTAATGGGGAAAAATACATTAAAAATGGAGATGAAAATGAAGGAAAAACGGGGAAAATTGAGCAAAAAATAGAAAATTAATGGGGAAAAATACATTGGAAAATGGAGATGAAAATGAAGGAAAAAGGGGGAAATTGAGCAAAAAATAGAAAATTAATGGGGAAAAATACATTGGAAAATGGAGATGAAAATGAAGGAAAAAACGGGGAAAATTGAGGGGAAAAAAAGAAAATAATGGGGAAAAATACATTGGAAAATTGAGATGAAAATGAAGGAAAAAGGGGGAAAATTGAGAAAAAAATAGAAAATTAATGGGGAAAAATACATTGAAAAATGGAGATGAAAATGAAGGAAAAACGGGGAAAATTGAGCAAAAAATAGAAAATTAATGGGAAAAATACATCGGAAAATGGAGATGAAAATGAAGGAAAAACGGGGAAAATTGAGAAAAAAATAGAAAATTAATGGGGAAAAAAACATCGGAAAATGGAGATGAAAATGAAGGAAAAAGGGGGAAAATTGAGGAAAAAATAGAAAATTAATGGGGAAAAATACATCGGAAAATGGAGATGAAAATGAAGGAAAAAGGGGGAAATGGAGGAAAAAATAGAAAATTAATGGGGAAAAATACATTGGAAAATGGAGATGAAAATGAAGGAAAAACGGGGAAAATGGAGGAAAAAATAGAAAATTAATGGGGAAAAATACATCGAAAAATGGAGATGAAAATGAAGGAAAAACGGGGAAAATTGAGCAAAAAATGGAAAATTAAAGGGGAAAAAGCGGAGTTAGCAGAGGATGGTTTCGATCCATCGACCTCTGGGTTATGGGCCCAGCACGCTCCCGCTGCGCCACTCTGCTGCTGCCGCCGCCATCTTGGTGAAAACCTCACCAAGCTCGTTATGCATGACGTCATCGCGCGGGAAACCCCGGAAGTTGTTCCCCTGCGGGAGTCCCGCGCTTTTCCCGCCAATTTTAATTGAATATTTTCTAATTATTCATTTAATTTTCACTTAATATATAAATATATATAATATATAATAGAGAATTATAGAATTATATATATAATTAATATATATAATATATATAAATTATATATATAATTTTATAATATATATATAATATATAAATATATAAATATATATATTATATATATTAATGTATAATTATATAATTGATAGTATATATAAAACATATTATATATATTATATTATATATTATATTATGTTATTATATAATATTATATTATATAATTCAAATTTTATATTGTATTATATTATATTATATTATATTATATTATATTATATTATATTATATTATATTATATTATATTATATTATATTATATATATTATATATTATATATTATATATTATATTATTACTTAACATATATTTATATAACTTTTTAGATTGAATTTTCTTTTTTAGGTAATTTTCTCCTTTTTATTTAATTTTCTTCCTTTTTAAAATTGAATTTTCCCTTTAATTATTTTGCTTTTTTATTAATTTTTCCTTTTTTTATTTCATTATCCCCTTTAAAAAAGTTCTTATCCCTCTTTAATTTCGTTTTCTCCTTTTAAAATTTATTTTCTCCCTTTTTAATTTAAATTTCCCTTTATTAAATTTAAAATTATTTTGAAAATTGAAATTTTCCCTATTCACATAATTTATTTTTATTTATTTTTTATTTTTTATTAAATATTCATTTATTGCTCCATTTTCCCCTTTTTATTTAAATTTCTCTTTTAAAATTTTAATTTCTCTTTTTCAATTTAAATTTCCTGTTTTTAAACGGAATTTTTCCTTTCTAAAATTGAATTTTCCCATTTTATTTATTGTCTTTTTTATGTATTTTCCTCTTTAAATTTTTTCTCTTTTATTTTATCTTTTTCATTTTAATTTTCCCATTTTAAAAATTGAATTTTCTCTTTTTTTGGTTTTCATTTTCCAGTCTGTATAATTGAATCTTCTCTTTTTTTCTTTTAATTTTCCTTTCTTTAAAATTGAATTTTCTCTTTCCTTACCTTTCTTTTTTTAAAATTTTCCCTTCTTCATTTAATTCTCCCTTTATAATTTTTTAATTAATTTTCCCTTTTTAAATTTAAGTGTTCCTTTTAAATTTTATTTTTCCCTTCTTAAATTTTAATTTTCCCTTTTTAATTTAATTTCCTTTTTCATTCACTTTTCTTTTTCTTATTTAATTTTTCCCTTTTGAATTTAATTTTTATTTTTATTTTATTTTACTTTTTCCATTTATTTTATTCTATTTATTTTCTATTTATTTTATTTTAAACCTTTTATATTTATTCTATTCATTTTCCCTTTTTAAATTGAATGTTTTCCTTTTTATTTCATTTCCCCTTTCCGGAAAAAAGAAAGAATAAAAAAAAAAAAGAAAAAAAAAAGAATAAAAAGAATAAAATTTGAGATAACTCAGAAAGAAGAAGGAGAAATTTAGGGGAAAAATCGGAAAAATTTGGATTAAAAAAGAAAATTGGGAAGAATTTTCCCGCATTTGGCGGGGCCGGGATTCGAACCCGCGATCAGCTGAGCTGAAACCACGCCCAGACCACGCCTCCCACCACGCCCCCAGCGTTGACCACGCCCCCTCAGGACAGCCTATGGGCGCTGGGCGCGAGCGCGCAGCCGCGGACGAGGTGGCCGAGTGGTTAAGGCGATGGACTGCTAATCCATTGTGCTCTGCACGCGTGGGTTCGAATCCCACCCTCGTCGGAAATCCAAATTTTGGATGAAAACCCTAAATTCGATTTTTTTGGGGTTAAATCCCAAATTCTCCAATCTCCGGAGATGATTTTTAGGGGAAACACCCCAATTTTGGGATCTCTCTCACTTTAAAATTCCCTTTTTTGTTATCAATTGTTCTCTTCATCCCTGGGTTCGAATCCCACCCCCATCGGAAAAGAGATTTTGGGGTGAAAAAACCGGAATTCGCTTTTTTTTGGGGTGATCCCAAATTCCCCAATCCCACCCTGATGTGGAAGTGTTTTTTTGAGAAAAATCTCCTTTTTTTGGGCTTCAATCCCCGATTTTTTGGGTTTCAATCCCCGATTTTTTGGGTTTCAATCCCCGATTTTGAGCGTTTAATCCTCAATTATTTTGGGCTGAAATCTCCCATTTTTTGAGGGGAATTCCCAATTTTTGGGGTGAAATCCCCGGATTTTGGAGGAAAATTTCCGATTTTTGAGATGAAATTCCCGAATTTTGGGGTGAAATCCCCGATTTTTGAGGGGAAATCCCAATTTTTGGGGTTAACTCCCAGAATTTTCGCAGTTCAATCCCCGATTTTTGGGGTTTCTAGTCCCGGATTTTTCGGGTTCGATCCCCAATTTTGGGGTGACAAATCCCGGATTTTTGGGTTAAATCCCCGATTTTTAGGGGAAATCTCCGGGGTTTTGTGAGTAATCTCTAATTTTTAGGGTGAAATCCCAGATTTTGGGTGAAATCCCTCATTTTTCGGGTTAAATCCAAAATTTTTTGGTTTCAATCCCCGATTTTTGGGGTTTAAAATCCCGTTTTTTGGAGGGGTTAAATACCTGATTTTTGGGGTTAAATCCCCGATTTTTGGGGGGTAAAATCCCAATTTTTGGGGTTTTGAAATCCCGTTTTTTGGGGGGGTTAAATCCCTGATTTTTGGGGTTAAATCCCTGATTTTTGGGGGGTTAAATCCCCGATTTTGGGAGTCTAAAATCCAGATTTTTTGGGGGTGTAAATCCCTTATTTTTGGGGTTAAATCCCTGATTTTTGGGGTGAAATCCCCCATTTTTGGGGTGTAAATCCCCCACTTTTGGGGGGGTTAAATCCCCGATTTTTGGGGTGAAATCCCCGATTTTTCGTGGGAACTTCCGATTTTTGTGGGAAATTCCCAATTTTTGGGATTGAATCCCCGGTTTTTTTGCGGGAAATCTCCCTTTTTGGGGTGAACTCCCCGATTTTTGGGGTGAAATCCCGAATTTTGGGGGTGAAATCCCCGATTTTTGTGGGAAAGTCTCAATCTTTGGGATTAAATCCCCGGTTTTGGTGGGAAATTCCCCTTTTTGGGGGGAGAAAATCCCCGATTTTTCGGGGTGAAATCCCCGATTTTTGTGAGAAATTCCCCATTTTTGGGATTAAATCCCCGGGTTTTGGCAGGAAATTCCTGATTTTGGAGTTAAATCCCCGATTTTTGGGGTTAAATCCCCGAGTTTTGGGGTTAAATCCCCGAGTTTTGGGGTTAAATCCCCGATTTTTAAGGTGAAATCCCCGATTTTTTGGGGTGAAATCCCGAATTTTGGCGGGAAACCCCGGATTTTTGGCGGGAAATCCCCGATTTTGGGCTCCATCTCTCCTGAAAATTCCCTTTTAACGCTCCCCCAGTTCCCTCCCAGTCCCTCCCAGTTTGTCCCAGTCCCTCCCAGGCCCCGCCCAGTTCCCGTTCAAGCCCCGCCCATTCCGGGACTGACGTCATCGCGCGCGAGCGCGGCCGGAAGTGGCTCCGGGGGCGGCGGCGGCGCCCGGTGAGAAACTGGGAGAGACCGGGAGGGAACTGGGATAGACTGGGATGGACTGGGAGAGACTGGGAGGGACTGGGACAAACTGGGAGGGACTGGGAGGGAACTGGGATGGACTGGGAGGGACTGGGATAAACTGGGATAAACTGGGATGGACTGGGATGGACTGGGAGGGACTGGGAGGGACTGGGAGAGACTGGGATAAACTGGGATGGACTGGGATGGACTGGGGGGGACTGGGATGGACTGGGAGGGACTGGGATAAACTGGGATAAACTGGGATGGACTGGGAGGGACTGGGAGGGACTGGGATAAACTGGGAGAGACCGGGAGGGCAGTGGGAAGGACTGGGATAAACTGGGATAAACTGGGATGGACTGGGAGAGACTGGGATGGACTGGGATATACTGGGACAAACTGGGAGGGACTGGGAGAGACCGGGAGGGCACTGGGAAGGACTGGGATATACTGGGATAAACTGGGATAAACTGGGAGGGACTGGGATGGACTGGGAGGGACTGGGATGGACTGGGAGGGTCTAGGGGTGAACTGGGATAAACTGGGATTTACTGGGCTGCACTGGGGCCGTTCCCAGGTGGATCCCGAATCCCAAACCCCAAATTTTGGAGATCCCAAATCCTGAAATTTGGGGATCCCAAAAACCATCCCAGAGATCCCCGAGGGGATCCCAAATCCCGGGGGATCCCAAATTCCCCCTCAGGGGGATCCCAAATCCCAAAATCCCAAACCCAGGGGATCTCAAACCCCAAATTTCCCCTCAGGGCATCCCAAATCCCAAAATCCCAAACCCAGGGGATCTCAAACCCCAAATTTCCCCTCAGGGGATCCCAAATCCCAAATTCCTTCTGATGGAATTCCTAAATCCCAAATCCATCCTGAGGGATCCCAAATCCCAAAATCTGAACCCAGGGAATTCCCAAATCCCAAATTTCCCCCTCAGGGGATCCCAAATTCCCAAATTTTGGGGATCCCAAATCCCAAACCCTGAGATCCCTAAGGGGACCCCAGACCCATCCCAAGGGATCCCAAATCCCCAAATCCCAATTTAGGGAATTCCCAAACCCCAAATCCCAAATTTTGGGGATCCCAAATCCCAAATTTCCTCTCAGGGGATCCCAAATCCTGAATCCCAAATTTTGGGGATCCCAAATTTCCCCTCAGGGGATCCCAAATCCCAAATTCCCTCTCATGGAATTCCTAAATCCCAAATCCATCCCGAGGGATCCCAAATCCCCAAAATCCCAACCCAGGGAATTCCCAAATCCCAAAATTTTGAGGTCTCCTTGGTGGCATCAAAATTCCTGGAATTCTGATCCCCAGATTTTGGGATTTTAGGGAATTTTGGGAATTCTGGTGGCGCCGGAATTCCCAAAATTCCCATCCTGGATTTTGGGGTTTGAGATTTTGGGATTTGGGATTTTGGGAATTTTGGGATTTAGGATTTTGGGGATTTGGGGATTTTGGGATTTAGGAATTTTGGGGATTTGTGATTTGAGGATTTTGGGATTTAGGAATTTTGGGGATTTAGGGATTTTGGGATTTAGGATTTTGGGGATTTTGGAATTTTGGGGATTTGTGATTTGGGATTTTGGGATTTAGGATTATGGGGATTTTGGGATCTTGGGAATTTTGGGGATTTCGGGTATTTTGAGTTGGGAATTTTGAGATTTTGGGGTTTGGGGATTTTGAGGCCTCCTCGGAGCCATTGGAATTCCCAAAATTCCCATCCTGGATTTGGGGTTTTGGGATTTGGGATTTTGGGATTTAGGATTTCAGGATTTGGGATTTTGGATCTTGGGAATTTTGAGATTTTGGGGTTTGAGGATTTTGGGGCCTCCTCGGAGCCATTGGAATTCCCAAAATTCCCATCCTGGATTTTGGGGATTTGGGGTTTTTCAATTTGGGATCTTGGGAATTTTGGGATTTGGGGATTTTGGGGCCTCCTCAGAGCCATTGAAATTCCCAAAATTGTGATCCCAAATTTTGGGATTTTTGGGCCTCCATGGCACCGGAATTCCCAAAACTCCAATCCCAGATTTTGGGGTTTTGGGATTTTGGATCTCCTCAGAATTCCTGAAATTCCAATCCCAGATTTTGGGGTTTTGGGGCTGTTCAATGACTTTGGAATTCCTGGAATTCTGATCCCAAACTTTGGGATTTTGCACCCTGGTGCTGACATCAAAATTCCCCAAATTCCCATCCCGAATTTTGGGATCCCAAATTATTTTGGGATCCCGGATTTGGGGTTCCTGGATTAATTTGGGATTTTCAGAACCGCTCAAATTCTCTGGAATTCCCCAATTTTTTTTTTTTTTGGTCATTCCTGGGATTTTTCAGATCCCTGAGCTCCGCCCAGGGGGATCCCAAATCCATCCCAGGGAATTCCCAAGGGGATCCCCAAATTCCACTCAAGGGATCCCCAAATTCTCTTCAGGAGATTCCCGAAGGGATCCCCAAATCCATCCCAAGGAATTCCCGGGGGGTATCCCCAAATTTCACTCAAGGGAATTCCCAAATCCTAATTAGGGAATTCCCAGGGGGGATCCCCAAATTCAGCTCAGAATTCCCAAGGGGATCCCCAAATCCATCCCAGAAAATTCCTGAGGGATCCCCAAATCTGTGACGGGGATCCCCAAATCCCACTCAGGGAATTCCCGAGGGGACCCCCAAATTCAACTCAAGGGATTCCCCAAATCCATCCCAGGGAATTCCAGAGGAGATCCCCAAATTCAGCTCCAGGGGATCCCCAAAATCCATCCCCATAAAATTCCTGAAAGGATTCCCAAATCTGTGAGGGGGATCCCCAAATTCCACTCAGGAAATTCCCAGGGGGATCCCCAAATTCACCTCAGAATTCCCAAGGGGATCCCAAATCCATCTCAGGGGGGATCCCCAAAATCCATCCCATAGAATTCCCAAAGGGATCCCCAAATCCGTGAGGGGGATCCCCAAATCCCACTCAGGAAATTCCCAAAGGGATCCCCCAAATTCAACTCAGGAAATTCCCAAAGGGATCCCCAAATCCCACTCAGGAAATTCCCAAAGGGATCCCCAAATCCCACTCAGGAAATTCCCAAAGGGATCCCCAAATCCCACTCAGGGAATTCCCAGGGGGATCCCCAAATCCCACTCAGAATTTCCAGTTTGGGCATCCCTGAATCCATCCCTGGGAATTCCCAAAGGAATCCCCAAATTCAGCTCCAGGAGTTTTCGAGGGGATCCCAAATCCGTCCCAGGGAATTCCTGAGGGGATCCCCAAATTCATCTCAAGGGATCCCCAAATCCTGCTCAGGGAATTCCCAAAAGGATCCTCAAATTCAACTCAAGGGATCCCCAAATCCATCCCAGGGAATTCCCAAGGGGATCCCCAAATCCAACTCAGAGGGTCCCCAAATCCCACTCAGGAGATTCCCAAAGGAATCCCCAAATCCTGCTCGGAATTCCCAATTTGGGAATCCCCAAATCCTGCTCGGAATTCCCAATTTGGGAATCCCCAAATCCTGCTCAGAATTCCCGAGGGGATCCCCGAATTCCACCTTGGGGCATTCCCAGGGTTCCCCAAATCCGGCTCAGGATATTCCCAAGGGGATCCCCAAATCCATCCCAGGGGGAATTCCCAAATCCCACTCGGGAAATTCCCAAAGGGATCCCCAAATTCAACTCAAGGGATCCCCAAATCCATCCCAGGGAATTCCAGAGGAGATCCCCAAATTCAGCTCCAGGGGATCCCCAAAATCCATCCCCATAGAATTCCTGAAAGGATCCCCAAATCTGTGAGGGGGATCCCCAAATCCTGCTCAGGAAATTCCCAAAGGGATCCCCAAATCCCACTCAGAATTTCCAGTTTGGGAATCCCTGAATCCATCCCTGGGAATTCCCAAAGGAATCCCCAAATTCAGCTCCAGGAGTTTTCGAGGGGATCCCAAATCCGTCCCAGGGAATTCCTGAGGGGATCCCCAAATTCATCTCAAGGGATCCCCAAATCCTGCTCGGAATTCCCAAAAGGATCCTCAAATTCAACTCAAGGGATCCCCAAATCCATCCCAGGGAATTCCCAAGGGGATCCCCAAATCCACCTTAGGGTGTTCCAGGGATTCCCCAAATCCATCCCAGGGAATTCCCAAGGGGATCCCCAAATCCAACTCAGAGAGTCCCCAAATCCCACTCAGGAGATTCCCAAAGGAATCCCCAAATCCTGCTCAGAATTCCCCATTTGGGAATCCCCAAATCCTGCTTGGAATTCCCAATTTGGGAATCCCCAAATCCTGCTCGGAATTCCCGAGGGGATCCCCGAATTCCACCTTGGGGCATTCCCAGGGTTCCCCAAATCCGGCTCAGGATATTCCCAAGGGGATCCCCAAATCCATCCCAGGGGGAATTCCCAAATCCCACTCAGGGAATTCCCAAAGGGATCCCCAAATTCCGCTCAAGGGATCCCCAAATCCATCCCAGGGAATTCCCAAAGGGATCCCCAAATCCCTGAGGGGGATCCCCAAATTCTGCTCAAGGAATTCCCAAAGGGATCCCCAAATTCCCAAATTCAACTCAAGGGATCCCCAAATCCCCCTCAGAATTCCCAGAAATCCTCCCGGAATTCCCCCTCAGGATCCCCAAATCCATCCCAGGGGGGATCCCCAAATTCCGTTTAGGGAATTCCCAAAGGGATCCCCAAATTCACTCCAGGGAATTCCTGAGGGGATCCCCAAATTTCAGTCAGGGAATTCCCAAGGGGATCCCCAAATTCCACTCAGGAGATTCCCAAATCCAGCTCAGGGAATTCCCAAAGGGATCCCCAAATTCATCCCAAGGAATTCCCAAGGGGATCCCCAAATTCATCCCAAGGAATTCCCAAGGGGATCCCCAAATTCATCCCAAGGGATCCCCAAATTTCACTCAGGAGATTCCCGAGGGGATCCCCAAATCCATCCCAGAAAATTCCTGAGGGATCCCCAAATCCATGGGGGGGGGGATCCCCAATTTCATCACAGGGAATTCCCAAGGGGATCCCCAAATTCAGCCCAGAGAATTCCCAAGGGAATTCCCAATTCCTCACCTGTCCCACCTGTCCCACCTGTCTCTCACCTGTCCCACCTGTCCCTCACCTGTCCCACCTGTCCCTCACCTGTCCCTCACCTGTCCCACCTGTCCCTCACCTGTCCCTCACCTGTCTCACCTGTCCCCATCCCCGCTTTTCCAGGTGTGGCCATGGAGGGCCATTCCCCCTTTGCCCAGGTGATCCCTCACCTGTCCGAGGAGGAAGAGGAGGAGGAGGAGGAAGAGCAGCCAGGTGAGGAAGAGGAAGGACCAGGTGAGGAGGAGGAAGGACCAGGTGAGGAGGAAGAAGGGACAGGTGAGGAAGAAGAACCAGGTGATGATGAGGATCCAGGTGAGGAAGATGCAGGTGAGGAAGAGCCAGGTGATGATGAAGATCCAGGTGAGGAAGATCCAGGTGAGGAAGAGCCAGGTGAGGAAGATCCAGGTGACGATGAAGATGCAGGTGAAGAGGATCCAGGTGACGATGATGACGACGATCCAGGTGACGATGATGATGACGAAGATCCAGGTGACGACGAAGACCACCCAGGTGCCTCCCTCCAGGTGCGCCCCACCCCAGGTACCCCCTCCACCTCCTCGCGCCGGCCCCGCCTTTACCTGCGGCCACGCCCACCGCCCCCAACCGAGCCCGGCCCCTCCCACCTGCAGCTCCCCTGGCCCCCACCCACCCGCTCCAGCCTCACCTGAGCCAGGTGAGGCCGCCACGCCCGGCTTCGTGCAGCTCATCGACGAGCGCGGCGTCTACTCCACGGCCAAGCTGGTGCTGGGCGGCCGCTCAGGTGCGCCAGGTGAGGCTGGGAACGACGCAGGTAAGGAGGAAGACGACGACGAAGACGAGGAGGAGGAGCTACCTGCTCACCTGGAGATCCGCCAGGTGATCGTGGCCGACAAACCCTTCCAGTGCCCCGCCTGCCACAAGAGCTTCAAGCGCACCTGGGAGCTGCTGAGCCACCAGGTGGTGCACACGGAGGCGCGGCCCTTCACCTGCCACCTGTGCCGCGCCACCTTCAAGCGCCACTCGGACTTCAAGAGCCACGCCCTGGTGCACACGGAGGAGCGGCCGCACAGGTGCGACCTGTGCGGGAAGCGCTTCAAGCGCTCCTCCAACCTGCAGGAGCACCGCCGCATCCACAGCGGCCAGCGCCCCTTCACCTGCCCCAGGTGCGCCAAATCCTTCAAGACCCCTTACGAGCGCCGCCGCCACGCCCTGACCCACCTGGCGGCCGAGGAGAAGGAGCCGTTCAGGTGCGGCGAGTGCGGCAAGGATTTCCCGGCGGCCAACGCGCTGCTGCTGCACCGGCGGCACAGGTGCGAGGACAAGCCGCACACCTGCGGCGTCTGCGGCAAGCGCTTCACCTACGGCCACTCGCTCAAGGTGCACGAGCGCGTGCACACGGGCGACCGCCCCTTCCGCTGCGCCCTGTGCGGCAAGGCCTTCAAGCAGAGCAACGCGCTGGCCTCGCACGAGCGCGTGCACACAGGTGAGCGCCCCTTCGCCTGCCGCACCTGCGGCAAGGCCTTCAAGCAGTCCTCCTACCTGGCCATCCACCAGCGGGCCCACACGGGCGAGCGGCCGTACAGGTGCGAGGCGTGCGGGAAGGCGTTCGCGCGGCCCTCGCTGCTGCTGCAGCACCGGCGCGTGCACAGCCAGGCGAGGCCGCACCAGTGCGGGCACTGCCACAAGTTCTTCAAGGACCTGGCGTACCTGGCCGTGCACGAGAAGGTGCACACGGGCGAGACGCCCTACAAGTGCGGGGTGTGCGCCAAGGGCTTCGCGCACCCCTCCAACCTGCTGCAGCACCAGCGCGTGCACCGCGACACCTGAGGCACAGGTGAGGGCGGCCCGGACAGGTGAGCACCCCAGAAAGGTGTGGTGGTGTCACCTGAGCCCCGTGGATGAAGCCCCAGGTGAAAGGACTCGATACCTGTGAGCCCGGACAGGTGTGAACCCAAAAATCTCAGGTGGAGCCCAAAAAGGAGGAGCAGGAACACCTGGAGTGCAACACCTGAGCCCCAGGTGTGAGAACCCCAGAACTCCATCCCAGGGCAGGTGTGGATCCCAGAAAGCTTCACCTGCAACACCTGGACAGTGACACCTGAGCCCCAGGTGTGGGAACCCTGAATCTGCATCCCAAGGCAGGTGTGAACCTGAAATTCCACACCTGTCCAGGTATGGGAACCTTGGACCTTCAGACCTGTCCAGGTGTGACCCCCAGCACCTGCAGCCCCAGCCAGGTGAGGCGACTGCCACAAGTTCTTCAAGGACCTGGCGTACCTGGCCGTGCACGAGAAGGTGCACACGGGCGAGACGCCCTACAAGTGCGGGGTGTGCGCCAAGGGCTTCGCGCACCCCTCCAACCTGCTGCAGCACCAGCGCGTGCACCGCGACACCTGAGCGCTCACCTGGACAGGTGTGGGGCCCGGGAAGGTGTGGTGGTGTCACCTGAGCCCCGTGGATGAAGCCCCAGGTGAAAGGACTCAGTACCTGTGAGCCCAGACAGGTGTGAATCCAAAAAATGGGTTTTGGACCTCAAAAAGGTGTGACAGGAACACCTGGACAGTGACACCTGAGCCCCAGGTGTGGGAACCCTGAATCTGCATCCCAGGACAGGTGTGGGGCTTGGGTGTGTTCACCTGGACAGGTGTGGGGCCCGGGAAGGTGTGGTGGTGTCACCTGAGCCCCATGGATGAAGCCCCAGGTGAAAGGACTCGATACCTGTGAGCCCGGACAGGTGTGAACCCAAAAATCTCAGGTGGAGCCCAAAAAGGTGTGGCAGGAACACCTGGACTGCAACACCTGAGCCTCAGGTGTGGGAACCCTGAATCTGCATCCCAGGACAGGTGTGGGGCTCGGGTGTGCTCACCTGGACAGGTGAGGGGCCCAGAAAGGTGTGGTGGCATCACCTGTCTTCACCTGGACCACCTGAGCCCCATGGATGAAGCCCCAGGTGAAAGGACTCGGTACCTGTGAGCCCAGACAGGTGTGAATCCAAAAAATGGGTTTTGGACCTCAAAAAGGTGTGACAGGAACACCTGGACAGTGACACCTGAGCTGCAGGTGTGGGAAACCTGAATCTGCATCCCAGGACAGGTGTGGACCCTAAAGAGCTTCACCTTGAACACCTGGACAGGTGTAGACCCCAAAAATCTCTTGTGGACCCCAAAAAGGTGTGACAGGAACACCTGGACTGCAACACCTGAGCCCCAGGTGTGGGAACTCCAGATCTGCCCACCTGGACAGGTGTGGACCCCAGAAAGCTTCACCTGCAACACCTGGACAGTGACACCTGAGCCCCAGGTGTGGGAATGCTGGACCTGCACACCTGGACAGGTGTGGACCCAGGACAGGTGTATGGGCCCAGACCTGCACACCTGGACAGGTGTGGACCCCAAAAAGCTGCAGCAGCAACACCTGGACTACAACACCTGAGCCCCAGGTGAGGAGATCCTGGCCAGGTGTGGACCTCGAAATCTGCAACACCTGGACAGGAACACCTGAGTGACACCTGAGCTACAGGTGAGGGACTCCAGGACAGGTGTGAACCCCAAAAATGGGGTTTGGACCCCAGAAACTGCACCTGCAACACCTGGACAGTGACACCTGAGCCCCAGGTGAGGGAACCCTGGAGCTGCACACCTGGACAGGTGTGGGGACCTAGAACTGCACACCTGGACAGGTGAGGAAATCTTGGACCTGCAGGTGTGGGAACCCTGGAGCTGCACACCTGGACAGGTGAGGGGACCTAGAACTGCACACCTGGACAGGTGAGGAAACCCTGGAGCTGGGACCCAGGACAGGTGTATGAGCCCGGAACTGCACACCTGGACAGGTGTGGACCCCAAAAAGCTGCAGCAGCGACACCTGGACAGCAACACCTGAGCCTCAGGATGGGGCAGGGCACACCTGGATGGGGCTGTGCACACCTGGGGCACACCTGAGCTCACCTGGGGCACACATGGACTCACCTGAGCTCACCTGGGACACACCTGGACTCACCTGAGTTCATCTGGGGCACACTTGATCTCACCTGGGGCACACCTGGGCACACCTGAGGTCACCTGGGGCACACCTGAGCTTCCCTGGGACACACCTGAACCCACCTGAGCTCACCTGGGACACACCTGAGCTCACCTTGGGCACACCTGACCTCACCAGGGACACACCTGAACACACCTGAGCTCATCTGGGACACACCTGGGGTACACCTGAGCTCCACTGGGGCACACCTGGGACACACCTGAGCTCATCTGGGGCACACCTGAAGCTCACCTGAACACACCTGGAGCTCACCTGAGCTCACCTGTCCCCCCTTTCTGGGCGGTTCCTGTAGCGCTGGGGGTGGGCGGGGCACACCTGGATCGTTCATTAAAGGATATCGTTAATTGATGACGTCATCACCTGTCTCACCTGAGTCTCACCTGGAGCTCTGGGGGCGGAGTCACCAAACAGGTGGGGGGGGGGAGGGGTGAGACCCCCAAAATTCACACCTGGGGTGGTGGAAACACCTGAGAGTCACACCTGGAGGGGGTGGGGATACCTGAAATTCACACCTGGAGGGGGTGGGGATACCTGAGATTCACACCTGGAGGGGGTTGGGAACACCTGAAATTTACACCTGGGGGGTTTGGGAACACCTGAAATTCACACCTGGAGGGTTTGGGATTCCCAAAATTCACACCTGGAGTGGTGGGGATACCTGAGAGTCACACCTGTCACACCTGGAGGGGATGAGGAACCCCAAAATTCACACCTGGGGAGCTTGGGAACCTCCCAAAATTCACACCTGGAGGGGTGGGAACACCTGAGAGTCACACCTGTCACACCTGAGGGGGTTGGGGACACCTGAGAGTCACACCTGGGGGGTGAAAACCTCCCAAAATTCACACCTGGAGGGGTTTGGGATTCCTGAAATTCACACCTGGGGAGGTTGGGATTCCCAAAATTCACACCTGTCACACCTGGGGGTGTTGGGAACACCTGAGATTCACACCTGAGTGGGTGTGGACACCTGAGAGTCACACCTGAGGGGCCTGTGGACACCTGAGAGTCGCACCTGTCACACCTGAGGGGGTTGGGAACACCTGAGATCCACACCTGTCACACCTGAGGGGCCTGTGGACACCTGAGAGTCGCACCTGTCACACCTGAGGGGCCTGTGGACACCTGAGATCCGCACCTGTCACACCTGGAAGAACAGGAGACCCCAGAGTTCACACCTGGAGGCTCCGGCCGCCGGGGGTTTTTTTTTATTTATTCACCTGCCCAGGTGTGCGGGGACACCTGAGCGCAACAGGTGCTGCCAAGGGGGGGGGGGAGGAGGCAGGTGAGAGCGGCCAGGTGAGGTTCAGGTGAGAGCGGCCAGGTGAGGTTCAGGTGAGAGCGGCCAGGTGAGACGTTCAGGTGAGGGATTCCAGGTGAGGATTCCAGGTGAGAGGTTCAGGTGAGAAGTTCAGGTGAGAGATTCCAGGTGAAGATTCCAGATGAGAGCGGCCAGGTGAGGATTCCAGGTGAGGTTCAGGTGACAGGAGCCGGGTGAGAGATTCCAGGTGAGAATGGCCAGGTGAGGTTCAGGTGTGGAGTCCAGGTTGAGGGATTCCAGGTGAGAGATTCCAGGTGAGAATGGCCAGGTGAGGATTCCAGGTGAGGTTCAGGTGAGAGATTCCAGGTGAGAATGGCCAGGTGAGGTTCAGGTGTGGATTCCAGGTGAGGATTCCAGGTGAGGATCCAGGTGAGAAGTTCAGGTGAGAGATTCCAGGTGAAGATTCCAGATGAGAGCGGCCAGGTGAGAGATTCCAGGTGAGAGATTCCAGGTGAGGATCCAGGTGAGAAGTTCAGGTGAGAGATTCCAGGTGAGAGATTCCAGGTGAAAGGGGCCAGGTGAGGTTTCAGGTGAGGATTCCAGGTGAGAGCAGCCGGGTGAGAAATTCCAGGTGAGAGGTCCAGGTGAGACGTTCAGGTGAGAGGAGCCAGGTGGGATTGCAGGTGACGTTCAGGTGAGAGATTCCAGGTAAGAGATTCCAGGTGAAGATTCCAGGTGAGAATGGCCAGGTGAGGATTCCAGGTGAGGATTCCAGGTGAGAGCGGCCAGGTGAGGATTCCAGGTGAGGTTCAAGGTGAGAGCATCCAGGTGAGAGATTCCAGGTGAGACGTTCAGGTGAGAGGAGCCAGGTGGGATTGCAGGTGAGGTTCAGGTGAGGATTCCAGGTGAGAAGGACCAGGTGAGAGGTTCAGGTGAGAGATTCCAGGTAAGAAATTCCAGGTGAGGATTCCAGGTGAGGATTCCAGGTGAGGTTCAGGTGAGGATTTCAGGTGAGAAATTCCAGGTGAGAGGTTCGGGTGAGGTTCAGGTGAGGATTCCAGGTGAGAGCGGCCAGGTGAGGATTTGCAGGTGAGGATTCCAGGTGAGGTTCAGGTAAGAAGGACCTGCTGAGGATTCCAGGTGAGAGGTTCAGGTGAGGATTCCAGGTGAGAAATTCTACATGAGGTTCAGGTGAGAGGTCCAGGTGAGAGCGGCCAGGTGAGGTTCAGGTGAGGATTCCAGGTGAGACGGGTCAGGTGAAGATCCAGGTGAGAGGCTCAGGTAAGAGATTCCAGGTGAGACGTTCAGGTGAGAAGTTCAGGTGAGAGATTCCAGGTGAAGATTCCAGATGAGAGTGACCAGGTGAGACGTTCAGGTGAGAGCGGCCAGGTGGGATTGCAGGTGAGGTTCAGGTGAGGATTCCAGGTGAGAAATTCCAGGTGAGGTGCAGGTGAGAGCAGCCAGGTGAGGTTTCAGGTGAGAAGTTCAGGTGAGAGATTCCAGGTGAGGATTCCAGGTGAGAGCGGCCAGGTGAGGTTCACACAAGGTTCAGGTGAGGACTCCAGGTGAGAGGTTCCAGGTGAAGATTCCAGGTGAGGTTCAGGTGAGGACTCCAGGTGAGAGGTTCCAGGTGAGCCCCACC
Source organism: Setophaga petechia (assembly GCA_024362935.1). NCBI lineage: Eukaryota > Metazoa > Chordata > Aves > Passeriformes > Parulidae > Setophaga > Setophaga petechia. The sequence goes on from JANCRA010000373.1 coordinate 19,985, forward strand.
AGGTGAGTTCCAGGTGAGGATTTCAGGTGAGCTCCACCAGGTGAGCCCCAGAAGAGTTCCGGGCTCCAGGTGAGTTCCAGGTGAGTTCCAGTCCCCAGGTGAGCTCCGCCAGGTGAGTTCCAGGTGAGTTCCAGGTGAGCCCCTCAGGTGAGTTCCAGGTGAGTTCCAGGTGAGCTCAGGGGGCGTCGTCCATCAGCTGCAGCTCCTCCCCCTCGCCAGGTGAGGCCCTCCTGGGCAGGTAAATGGTGCCGGGGGCCCTCGGGGCGTCCAGGTGAGCTGGGGACACACCTGGGGTCACCTGGGGACACCTGGGGGGGTGGGGCAGGGGCGGGGCTCACCTGGGACACACCTGGGGTCACCTGGGGACACTTGGGGACACCTGGGGTCACACCTGGGGTCACACCTGGGGACACTTGGGGACACCTGGGGTCACCTGGGGACACCTGGGACTCACCTGGGACACACCTGGGGAAACCTGGGGTCACCTGGGGACACCTGGGACACACCTGGGACACACCTGGGACTCACCTGGGACACACCTGGCGCGCAAGGTGAGCCAGAGCAGGGCCCCGCCCAGTGACGTCATCAGCACCAGCAGCGCCACCAGGTACGAGCAGGTGGGGGCCGCACCTGGGGACAGGTGAGGGGTCGGGGGGAGGCAGCACACCTGGGCTCACCTGTGCCAGCCTTCACACCTGGGCTCACCTGTCCAAACCATCTCACCTGGGCTCACCTGTGCCAGCCTTCACACCTGTCCCTACCTGCCCTGCTCGTCTCACCTGTGCTACCCTCACCTGTCCTTACCTGTCCCACCCTTCTCACCTGTCCTCACCTGTCCCACCTGTCCTGGCTCTTCTCACCTGTCCCAGCCTTCACACCTGGACTCACCTGTCCCTACCTGTCCCATCTTTCTCACCTGTGCCACCTTCTAGCCCCTCCCCCACCCCTGTCCCTCACCTGAAGCTCCTCCCCCCAACACCTTTGTCCCCTCCCCTTCCCCTTTAGCCCCTCCCTCTCACCTTTGGCCCCTCCCCCTCATATTTTGAGCCCCTCCCCCACATTTGGAGCCCCTCCCCCGCACCTGTCCCTCACCTGAAGCTCCTCCCCCAAACACCTTAGCCCCTCCCCCTCACCTTTGACCCCTCCCCCAGATTTGGAGCCCCTCCCCATCACCTTTGGCCCCTCCCCCTTCCTTTTTATCCCCTCCCCCTCACCTGAGGCACACCTTTAGCCCCTCCCCCACACTTGTCCCGTACCTTTGGCCACTCCCCCTCACCTGTCCCTCATCTGAAGCTCCTCCCCCAAACAAATTTGGCTCCTCCCCCTCCCCTTTAGCCCCTCCCACCATGCACCCCTCCCCCTCCCATTTAGCCCCTCCCCTTTAGCCCCTCTTCCCTTTAGCCCCTCCCCCTCCCCTTTAACCCCTCCCCCTCCCATTCAACCCCTCCCCCCTCATTTTTAGCCCCTCCCCCTCAGCCCCTCCCTCTCACCTTTAGCCCCTCCCCTTTAGCACCTCCCACCCTTTAGCCCCTCCCCCTCTCCTTTACCCTCTACCCTTTAGCCCCTCCTCCTCCCCTTAGCCCCTCCCCTTCCCTTTAGCCCCTCCCCCTTCCCTCCAGCCCCTCCCCCTCCCCCATGCACCCCTCCCCCCTTTAGCCCCTCCCCTCCCCTTTAGCGCCTCCCCCCCTTTAACCCCTCCCCCTCCCCTTTAACCCCTCCCCCCTCATATTTAGCCCCTCCCCCTCCCCTTTAGCCCCTCCCTCTCCCCTTTAGCCCCTCCCACCCTTTAGCCCCTCCCCCTCTCCTTTACCCCCTACCCTTTAGCCCCTCCTCCCTCATTTTTAGCCCCTCCCATTTAGCCCCTCCCCCTCCCCTTTAGCCCCTCCCCCTCTCCTTTACCCCTACCCTTTAGCCCCTCCTCCCTCATTTTAGCCCCTCCCCTTTACCCCCCCTTTGGCCCCTCCCCCTCCCCTTTAGCCCCTCCCCCTCCCCTTTGGCCCCTCCCCCTCCCCTTTAGCCCCTCCCCCTCTCCTTTAGCCCCTCCCCCCCTTTAGCCCCTCCCCCTCACCTTTGGGCATCTCACACCTGAGCTCGGCCGCCGCACCTGCGCAGGTGCTCGGCCCCGCCCCCTCCTGCAGACACTCGGCCAGGTGCGCCTCGGAGCCGTCACAGGTGAGCCCGGACAGGTAAAGCCGCACCTGCCCGGCCAGGTGAGGCTCCTGCCCCTGGGCCAGGTGAGGCTCCTGCACCTGCGCCAGGTGAGGCTCCTGCCCCTGGGCCAGGTGAGGCTCCTGCACCTGCGCCAGGTGAGGCTCCTGCCCCTGGGCCAGGTGAGGCTCCCGCCCCTGCGCCAGGTGAGGCTCCTGCACCTGCGCCAGGTGAGGCTCCTGCCCCTGCGCCAGGTGAGGCTCCTGTACCTGCACCAGGTGAGGCTCCTGCACCTGCACCAGGTGAGGCTCCTGTACCTGCGCCAGGTGAGGCTCCCGCACCTGCGCCAGGTGAGGCTCCTGTACCTGCCCGGCCAGGTGAGGCTCCTGCACCTGGGCCAGGTGAGGCTCCTGCACCTGCCCGGCCAGGTGAGGCTCCTGCCCCTGCGCCAGGTGAGGCTCCTGCACCTGCGCCAGGTGAGGCTCCTGCACCTGCGCCAGGTGAGGCCCCGCAGGTGCGCTGAGGGCGGGGCCGCAGCCCAGCTGCCGGCACAGCACCTGCGCCTCGGGCAGCCCCCAGGTGAGGCCGCACACCTGCAGCCAGGTGCGGTTCAGCAGCACCTGCACCTGCCCCGAGCAGGGCCCGGCCCCGCCCCGCAGCCGCACCTGGGGGGGATCCGCACCTGGGGGGGGAGGGGACACCGCGGTCAGGTGGGGACAGGTGGGGACAGGTGAGCACACCTGAGAGCGTCTGAGCACACCTGGGGGCACCTGGGCACACCTGGGCACACCTGAGAGCGTCTGAGCACACCTGGGGGCACCTGGGCACACCTGGGGGTAGGTGGGGGGACCTGGGGGCACCTGAGCTAATCTGAGCACACCTGGACACACCTGAGCGCCCCTGAGCTCACCATGGGAGCACCTGGGCACACCTGAGCTCATCTGAGCACACCTGAGATCACCTGGGGAGCACCTGGGCACACCTGAGCTCATCTGAGCACACCTGAGATCACCTGGGGAGCATCTGGGCACACCTGAGCTCACCTGGGCACACCTGTCCCAGGTGCTCCCATGTGCTCACCTGGGCACACCTGTCCCTTCTTACTTGTCCCTCACCTGTGTGCACCTGTCCCAGGTGCTCACCTGAGCTCACCTGCGCACACCTGCGCACACCTGTGCTCACCTGTGCTCACCTGCGCACACCTGCGCACACCTGAGCTCACCTGAGCTCACCTGCACACACACCTGAGCTCACCTGGGGCACACCTGAGCTCACCTGTGCACACCTGAGCTCACCTGCACACACCTGTCCCAGGTGCTCACCTGTCCCTTTTTACCTGTCCCTCACCTGCACACACCTGCGCACACCTGTCCCAGGTGCTCACCTGCGCACACCTGTCCCAGGTGCTTACCTGTAGACACCTGAGCTCACCTGCACACACACACCTGTCCCAGGTGCTCACCTGTCCCTCACCTGCACACACCTGTCCCAGGTGCTCACCTGTCCCTTTTTACCTGTCCCAGGTGCTCACCTGTCCCTCACCTGCGCACACCTGAGCTCACCTGTCCCTTTTTACCTGTCCCAGGTGCTCACCTGTCCCTCACCTGCACACACCTGTCCCAGGTGCTCACCTGTCCCTTTTTACCTGTCCCAGGTGCTCACCTGTCCCTCACCTGTTCACACCTGAGCTCACCTGTCCCAGGTGCTCACCTGTCCCTTTTTACCTGTCCCAGGTGCTCACCTGTCCCTCACCTGCGCACACCTGAGCTCACCTGCGCACTCCACCGCCGCGGCCTCCTCGTGCCCGCACTCCTCCGCGTCCCCGCGGGGCCTCACCTCGCACCTGTCCAAGGTGAGCTCCTCACCTGTGCAGCGCACCTGGCCGGGCCACACCGGCCCCTCCCCCGGCCCGAACCGCGCGTGCCCAGGTGCGGAAAGGGCGGGGCCGCAGCGCACCTGGCGGCAGGTGACCCGCGCGGCCGCCAGGTCCCAGGTGCGGCCGCACACCGAGCCCCACCTGCCCAGGTGAGCCAGCTCCACCCGCCCCGCGCACCTGTGCGGGCCCCCGGCCAAACGCACCTGGGCGGGGCCAGGGGGAGGGGCCGAGGGGACAGGTGAGGGGGACAAGGGAGGGGCTGCAAAGGAAAGGAGAGACAGGTGAGGGACAGGTGAGGGACAGGTGAGTTACAGGTGAGGGACAGGTGAGGGACAGGTGAGGGACAGGTGAGGGACAGGTGAGGGGTGGACAGGTGAGGGACAGGTAAGGGACAGGTGAGGGACAGGTGAGGGACAGGTGAGGGACAGGTGAGGGACAGGTGAGGGGTGGACAGGTGAGGGACAGGTGAGCACCTGCCGGCAGCTGCCTGCACCTGCCCACACCTGTCTCACCTGTCCATGCTCACCTGTCTCACCTGTCCCACCTGTCTGTGCTCACCTGTCTCACCTGCCTGGTCTCCCCTGTCTCACCTGTCTCACCTGTCTCACCTGTCCATGCTCACCTGTCTCACCTGTCTGTGCTCACCTGTCTCCCCTGTCTCACCTGTCCCCACCTGTCCATGCTCACCTGTCTCACCTGTCCCACCTGTCTGTTCTCACCTGTCTTACCTGTCCGTTCTCACCTGTCTCACCTGTCTCACCTGTCGGTGCTCACCTGTCTCACCTGTCTCACCTGTCTCCCCTGTCTCGCCTGTCTCACCTGTCCGTTCTCACCTGTCTCACCTGTCTCCCCTGTCTCACCTGTCTGTTCTCACCTGTCTCACCTGTCTCCCCTGTCTCACCTGTCTGTTCTCACCTGTCTCACCTGTCCGTTCTCACCTGTCTCCCCTGTCTCACCTGTCCCCACCTGTCCATGCTCACCTGTCTCACCTGTCCGTTCTCACCTGTCTCACCTGTCTCACCTGTCCATGCTCACCAGTCTCACCTGTCTCACCTGTCTCACCTGTCTGTTCTCACCTGTCTCACCTGTCTCACCTGTCTCACCTGTGGGTTCTCACCTGCACACTCCACGCCCGCGTCCCGCTGGTGCCCGCAGGTGTTGCTGCCCCAGGGGGGGGCGGGGCACTGCGCCAGGTGCCGCTCGCTGCCCCTGCAGGTGAGGTCGCTCAGCCACACCTGGCCCGAGCCACGCCCGAACCGAGCCCCGCCCAGCGCCGACAGGGCCCGCCCACAGCCCACCTGGTGACACACCACCTGCGGACAGGTAAGGACAGGTGAGTGCGATCCACACACCTGTGGGACAGGTAAACACAGGTGAGTGACAGTGAGCACACCTGGGGACAGGTAAACACACCTGAGTGACAGTGAGCACACCTGGGGGACAGGTAAACACAGGTGAGTGACAGTGAGCACACCTGGGGACAGGTAAACACACCTGAGTGACAGTGAGCACACCTGGGGGACAGGTAAACACAGGTGAGTGACAGTGAGCACACCTGGGGACAGGTAAACACAGGTGAGTGACAGTGAGCACACCTGGGGGACAGGTAAACACACCTGAGTGACCCCAAGCACACCTGAGCTCGCCCAGGGACACACCTGAGGAGGCCACGCTCACCTATGGTCACCTGTGCTCACCTGTCTCACCTGTGCTCACCTGTCCCACCTGTGCTCACCTGGGCGTTGCTCAGGTTCCACCCACCCTCACCTGTCCCACCTGCCCTCACCTGTGCTCACCTGAGTTCACCTGTCCCACCTGTCCACACCTGTGCTCACCTGTCCCACCTGCCCTCACCTGTCCCCCCTGTGCTCACCTGTGCTCACCTGTCCCATCTGTCCCACCTCTGCTCACCTGTCCACACCTGTGCTCACCTGTCCCACCTGTCCCACCTGTGCTCACCTGTGCTCACCTGTCCCACCTGTCCCACCTGTGCTCACCTGTGCAGCCCCTCAGGACCCACCCACCCTCACCCACCCTCACCTGTCCCACCTGCCCTCACCTGTCCCCCCACACTCACCTGTCCCACTGCCCTCACCTGCCCTCACCTGTCCCACCCACCCTCACCTGTCCCACTGCCCTCACCTGTCCCACCTGTGCTCACCTGTCCCACCTGCCCTCACCTGTCCCACCTGTCCCACCTGTCCCACCTGTGCTCACCTGTCCCCCCTGTGCTCACCTGGGCGTCGTTCATGCCCCAGCCTCGGTCGCAGACGCTGCCCCCAGCTCCCCTCGTGCAGCACCTCCACCCTACCTGCGCACAGGTGAGGCCCGGCCACCAACCGCGCCACACCTGAGCTCGCGTTACCTGCGGGGACACGGACAGGTGAGACAACAGCCACAGGTGAGGCTCACCTGAGCTCGAGTTTTCTGACAGGGACAGGTGAGATTCACCTGGACAGGTGAGGGGCAGGGACAGGTGAGGGGCAGGGACAGGTGAGACACAGGGACAGGTGAGACACAGGGACAGGTGAGGCTCACCTGGACAGGTGAGGGAACAGGGACAGGTGAGGCTCACCTGAGCTGGGTTACCTCTGAGACATGGACAGGTGAGGGGCAGGGACAGGTGAGGGACAGGGACAGGTGAGGGATAGGGACAGGTGAGGCTCACCTGGACAGGTGAGGGGCAGGGACAGGTGAGGGATAGGGACAGGTGAGGCTCACCTGGACAGGTGAGGGATAGGGACAGGTGAGGCTCACCTGGACAGGTGAGGCTCACATTATAGGAGCCCCCACCTCACCTGTGCGTGGCTCACCTGTGCACACACCTGTCCTCACCTGTGCACACCACACCTGCAAACACCTGTGCACACCCATCCATGTCACACCTGTCTCACCTGTCCATGTCTCACCTGCGCAGATCACACCTGCGTCCTCCCCATGGGGGCAGTTGTGTCTCACCTGTCTCACCTGTCTCACCTGTCCATGCTCACACCTGTCTCACCTGTCCATGTCTCACCTGTCCATATCTCACCTGTCTCACTTGTCCATGTCTCACCTGCGCAGATCGCTGTGGTGGCAGTTGTGTCACACCTGTCTCACCTGTCTCACCTGTCTCACCTGTCCATATCTCACCTGTCTCACCTGTCTCACCTGCGCAGATCACAGCTGCGTCCTCGCCGTGGTGGCAGTTGTGTCTCACCTGTCCATGTCTCACCTGTCTCACCTGTCTCACCTGTCTCACCTGTCCATATCTCACCTGTCCATGCTCACACCTGTCTCACCTGTCTCACCTGCGCAGATCACAGCTGCGTCCTCGCCATGGTGGCAGTTGTGTCTCACCTGTCCCTGTCACACCTGTCCATATCTCACCTGTCTCACCTGTCTCACCTGTCCATGTCTCACCTGTCTCACCTGTCTCACCTGTCCATATCTCACCTGTCTCACCTGTCTCACCTGCGCAGATCACAGCTGCATCCTCGCCATGGTGGCAGTTGTGTCTCACCTGTCCATGTCTCACCTCTCACCTGTCTCACCTGTCTCACCTGTCCATGTCTCACCTGTCCATGTCTCACCTGTCTCACCTGTCCATGCTCACACCTGTCTCACCTGTCTCACCTGCGCAGATCACACCTGCGTCCTCGCCATGGTGGCAGTTGTGTCTCACCTGTCTCAGCTGTCCATGGTCACCTGTCCATATCTCACCTGTCTCACCTGTCTCACCTGCGCAGATCACAGCTGCGTCCTCGCCATGGGGGCAGTTGTGTCTCACCTGTCTCACCTGTCCATATCTCACCTGTCCATATCTCACCTGTCTCACCTGTCCACGGTCACCTGTCCATATCTCACCTGTCTCACCTGTCTCACCTGTCCATGTCTCACCTGTCCATATCTCACCTGTCTCACCTGTCCACGGTCACCTGTCCATATCTCACCTGTCTCACCTGTCCATGGTCACCTGTCCATATCTCACCTGTCTCACCTGTCTCACCTGTCCATGTCTCACCTGTCTCACCTGTCTCACCTGTCTCACCTGTCCATGTCTCACCTGTCCATGTCTCACCTGTCCATATCTCACCTGTCCACGGTCACCTGTCCATATCTCACCTGTCTCACCTGTCTCACCTGCGCAGATCACAGCTGCGTCCTCCCCGTGGTGGCAGTTGTGTCTCACCTGTCCATGTCTCACCTGTCCATATCTCACCTGCGCAGATCACAGCTGCGTCCCTCGCCATGGTGGCAGTTGTGCTCCCCCCAGGGCCGGTGGCCGCACCTGAAGAAGTCTCGCTCCTCCCCCGTGCAGGTGACGTCATCCAGCCAGATGGGCCCCTCCCCCCGGCCGTACCTGGCCGCACCTGGCGCCTCCAGGGCGGGGCCGCAGCCCAGGTGAGCGCAGAGCACGCGCGCCTGCCGCAGCCCCCAGGTGTCGTCGCACACGGTGCCCCACAGGTGAGCCCAGAGCACCTCCACCCGCCCCGCGCACCTGTCCAGGGCACCTGTGAGACGCACCTGGGGCGGGGGCCGGCACCTCCGAGTCTGGGGGGGAGAGAGGGAGAGAGAGGGGTTACCTGGGACAGGTGAGGGGTTACCTGGGGGTTACCTGGGACAGGTGAGGGACAGGTGAGGGGTGACCTGGGACAGGTGAGGGGTTACCTGGGGGTTACCTGGGACAGGTGAGGGACAGGTGAGGGGTTACCTGGGACAGGTGAGGGACAGGTGAGGGGTGACCTGGGACAGGTGAGGGGTTACCTGGGGGTTACCTGGGACAGGTGAGGGGTCAGGGTTACCTGGGACATGTGAGGGACAGGTGAGGGGTCAGAGTTACCTGGGACAGGTGAGGGGTCAGGGTTACCTGGGGGTTACCTGGGACAGGTGAGGGACAGGTGAGGGGTGACCTGGGACAGGTGAGGGGTTACCTGGGGGTTACCTGGGACAGGTGAGGGACAGGTGAGGGTTACCTGGGACAGGTGAGGGGTCAGGGTTACCTGGGGGTTACCTGGGGGTTACCTGGGACAGGTGAGGGGTCAGGGTTACCTGGGGGTTACCTGGGGGTTACCTGGGACAGGTGAGGGACAGGTGAGGGGTGACCTGGGACAGGTGAGGGGTCAGGGTTACCTGGGACAGGTGAGGGACAGGTGAGGGGTTACCTGGGACAAGTGAGGGTTACCTGGGACAGGTGAGGGGTCAGGGTTACCTGGGGGTTACCTGGGACAGGTGAGGGGTCAGGGTTACCTGGGACAGGTGAGGGGTCAGGGACAGGTGAGGGGTTACCTGGGACAGGTGAGGGGGTCAGGGTTACCTGGGGGTTACCTGGGACAGGTGTGTGGGCAGATGTGGGATTTGGATTACCTGTGCACAGGTGAGGGGTCAGGGTTACCTGTGCACAGGTGAGGGGTCAGGGTTACCTGGGACAGGTGAGGGGTCAGGGACAGGTGAGGGGGTCAGGGTTACCTGGGACAGGTGAGGGGTCAGGGTTACCTGGGGGTTACCTGGGACAGGTGAGGGGGTCAGGGACAGGTGAGTTATAGGACAGGTGTGAGACAGGTGAGGGGATCAGGGTTGCCTGGGGGTTACCTGGGCACAGGTGTGTGGGCAGGTGTGGGATTTGGGTTCCCTGGGACAGATGAGGGGTCAGGGTTACCTGGGACAGGTGAGGGGTTACCTGGGACAGGTGAGGGACAGGTGTGGGATTTGGGTTACCTGGGGGTTACCTGGGACAGGTGAGGGTTACATGGGACAGGTGAGGGGGCAGGGACAGGTGAGGGGGTCAGGGTTACCTGGGACAGGTGAGGGGTCAGGGTTACCTGGGGGTTACCTGGGACAGGTGAAGGATCAGTGTTACCTGGGACAGGTGAGGGGTCAGGGACAGGTGAGGGGTTACCTGGGACAGGTGTGTGGGCAGGTGAGGTATAGGACAGGTGTGAGACAGGGGAGGGGGTCAGGGTTACCTGTGCACAGGTGAGGGGTCAGGGTTACCTGGGACAGGTGAGGGTTATCTGGGACAGGTGAGGGGTTACCTGGGGGTTACCTGGGACAGGTGAGGGGTCAGGGACAGGTGAGGGGGTCAGGGTTACCTGGGCACAGGTGAGGGGTCAGGGTTACCTGGGGGTTACCTGGCACAGGTGAGGGGTCAGGGACAGGTGAGGGGTTACCTGGGACAGGTAAGGGACAGGTGAGGGGTCAGGGACGGGGAGAGGTTACGTGGGACAGGTGAGGGGTCAGGGACAGGTGAGGGGTCAGGGACAGGTGAGGTATGGGACAGGTGTGAGACAGGTGAGGGGTCAGGGTTACCTGAGGGTTACCTGGGACAGGTGAGGGGTCAGGGATACCTGGGCACAGGTGAGGGGCAGGTGAGGGTTACCTGGGACAGGTGAGGGGTCAGGGTTACCTGGGGGTTACCTGGGACAGGTGAGGGGGCAGGGACAGGTGAGGGGTTACCTGAGCACAGGTGAGGGGTCAGGGTTACCTGGGACAGGTGAGGGGTCAGGGTTACCTGGGGGTTACCTGGGACAGGTGAAGGATCAGTGTTACCTGGGACAGGTGAGGGGTCAGGGACAGGTGAGGGGTCAGGGGTTACCTGGGACAGGTGAGGGGTCAGGGACAGGTGAGGGGTCAGGGTTACCTGGGACAGGTAAGGGACAGGTGAGGGGGTCAGGGACGGGGAGAGGTTATGTGGGACAGATGAGGGGTCAGGGACAGGTGAGGTATGGGACAGGTGTGAGACAGGTGAGGGGTCAGGGTTACCTGAGGGTTACCTGGGGTTACCTGGGGACAGGTGTGTGATGGCTGAGAGGGTCAGGGTTACCTGGGCACAGGTATGGGGGCAGGTGTGGGATTTGGGTTACCTGGGACAGGTGAGGGGGTCAGGGTTACCTGGGGGTTACCTGGGCACAGGTGAGGGGCAGGTGTGGGATTGGGGTTACCTCGGACAGGTGAGGGGTCAGGGACAGGTAAGGGGTCAGGGACAGGTGAGGGTTACCTGGGACAGGTGAGGGGTCAGGGTTACCTGGGACAGGTGTGTGGGCAGATGTGGGATTGGGGTTACCTGGCACAGGTGAGGGGCCAGAGACAGGTGAGGGGCTCAGGGTTACCTGGGACAGGTGAGGGGGTCAGGGTTACCTGCGCACAGGTGAGGGCTCAGGGTTACCTGTGCACAGGTGAGGGGGTCAGGGTTACCTGCGCACAGGTGAGGACTCAGGGTTACCTGCGCACAGGTGAGGGGGTCAGGGTTACCTGCGCACAGGTGAGGACTCAGGGTTACCTGTGCACAGGTGAGGGGTCAGGGTTACCTGCGCACAGGTGAGGGGTCAGGGTTACCTGCGCACAGGTGAGGGGGTCAGGGTTACCTGGCACAGGTGAGGGGCTCAGGGTTACCTGGCACAGGTGTGTGCCACCTCACCTGCCCCCACCTCTCCCCACTCACCTGCGCACGCCACCCCCGCGTCCTCCGCGTGGTTGCACCTGTGCTCCCCCCAGGTGTAGCCGGGGGCACTGGGCCAGGTGAGCCTCGCTGCCCGCGCACCTGAGCCCGTCCAGCCAGATCGGCCCCGCCCCCTCGCCGAACTGCGCCGCCCCCCGGCGCCCACAGGGGCGGGGCCGCAGCGCACCTGGCGGCAGGTGACGCGCGCGGCCCGCCAGGTCCCAGGTGTCGTCGCACACCGAGCCCCACCTGCCCAGGTGAGACGCGGCCAGGTGAGCACGGCCAGGTGCGCTCAGGTGCGCCCAGGGGTGTCCCAGGTGCCGTCGCGCACCGAGCCCCACCTGCCCGCGTGGAACACCTCGACGCGCCCCGCGCACCTGTGCGGGCCCCCGGCCAGGCGCACCTGGCCCTCCTGGGGCTCACCTGCAACGGGGGGGGACAGGTGAGAGCGGGGGGGGACACAGAGGGGACAGGTGAGAGCGGGGGGGGACACAGAGGGGACAGGTGAGAGCAGGGGGGGTGCACGGCGGGGACAGGTGAGCTCACCTGGGCACATGCAGCACATGGACAGGTGAGCTCACCTGGGCACACAATGGGGACAGGTGAGCTCAGGGGGGCACACAGCGGGGACAGGTGAGCACAGGTGGGTGCACAGAGGGGACAGGTGAGCTCACCTGGGCACTCCAGGGGCTCACCTGGACACCCAATGGGGACAGGTGAGCTCAGGTGGGCACACAGCGGGGGACAGGTGAGCGCAGGTGGGGACAGAGTGGGGGACAGGTGAGCTCAGGGAGGTGCCCAACGGGGACAGGTGAGCTCACCTGGGCACACAGCACATGGACAGGTGAGAGCAGGGGGGCACACAATGGGGACAGGTGAGCTCACCTGGGCACTCCAGGAGCTCACCTGGGTGCACAATGGGGACAGGTGAGCGCACCTGCGTGTGCCAGGCTCACCTGGGCCACAGAACATGGACAGGTGAGCTCACCTGGGCACTCCAGGATCTCACCTGGGCGCCCAATGGGGACAGGTGAGCTCAGGTGGGCACACAGCAGGGACAGGTGAGAGCAGGTGGGTACAGAGCGGGGAGAGGTGAGCTCAGGTGAGCACCCAATGGGGACAGGTGAGCGCACCTGGGTGTACCAGGCTCACCTGGAGCTCCACCTGAGCACTGCAGGGGCTCACCTGGGCACCCAATGGGGACAGGTGAGCTCAGGGGGGGTGCCCAAAGGAGACAGGTGAGCTCACCTGGGCACACAGCGGGGACAGGTGAGCGCACCTGCGTGTGCCAGAGATTCACCTGGGTGTCCAATGGGGACAGGTGAGTGCACCTGGGCACCCAATGGGGCTCACCTGAGCACTCCAGGGGCTCACCTGGGCACCCAGTGGGGCTCACCTGGGCACCCACTGTGGACAGGTGAGCTCACCTGGATGTGCCAGGAGCTCACCTGGGGGTGTCAGGTTCTTACCTGAGGGTTCTGGGGTCACACCTGGGGAACACAGAACATGGACAGGTGAGCTCAGGTGGGCACCCAGCGGGGACAGGTGAGCTCAGGTGGGCACCAGGAGCTCACCTGGGTGCCCAATGGGGCTCACCTGGGCACCCAACGGGGACAGGTGAGCTCACCTGGGCACCAGGGTTAGGGGTGCTCACCTGAGGGTTCCGGGGTCACACCTGAGGTCGCACCTGGAGCACAGAACACGGACAGGTGAGCTCACCTGGGCACCCAATGGGGCTCACCTGGGCACTCCAGGAGCTCACCTGGGGGTGCTCCAGGTTCACCTGGGGGTGTCAGGGGCTCACCTGAAGGTCCTGGGGTCGCACCTGGGGTCACACCTGGAACACAGCACATGGACAGGTGAGCTCACCTGGGCCAGCCCCAGCCAGGTGCACCTGGGGCTCACCTGGGTCACGGAACTGGGACAGGTGAGCTCACCTGGGCACCCAATGGGGCTCACCTGGGCACCCAACATGGACAGGTGAGTTCACCTGGGCACCCAATGGGGCTCACCTGGGCACCCAACGGGGGACAGGTGAGCTCACCTGGGCACCCAATGGGCTCACCTGGGCACCCAACAGGGACAGGTGAGTTCACCTGGGCACACAATGGGGCTCACCTGGGCACCCAACAGGGACAGGTGAGCTCACCTGGGCACCCAATGGACTCACCTGGGCACCCAATGGGGCTCACCTGGGCACCCAACATGGACAGGTGAGCTCACCTGGGCACCCAATCGGGCTCACCTGGGCACCCAACAGGGACAGGTGAGCTCACCTGGGCACCCCAATGGGGCTCACCTGGGCACCCAGGACTCACCTGAGGGTTCCGGGGGTCGCACCTGAGGGCAGCAGGGCCTCACCTGGGGGGCACACCTGGAACACGGGACAGGGACAGGTGAGCTCACCTGGGCACACCTGGGCACACCTGGGCACCCAACAGGGACAGGTGAGCTCACCTGGGCACACCTGGGCTCACCTGGGCACCCAACAGGGACAGGTGAGCTCACCTGGGCTCACCTGGGGGAAATTCTGGGGGAAAATTGGGAGAAATGAGGAGAAAAAAATTGGGGGAAAATTGAGGGAAAATGGGAGAAAAATGGGAAAATCGGGGAAAAACTGGGAAAATTTGGGAAAAAAAAAGGGAAAATATGGGAAAAAATTAAGGAAGGAAAGAGAAAAATTGGGGGAAAAATCGAGGAGAAAAATTGGGAAAATTTGGGAAAAATAGAGGACAAAAATCGGGAAAATTGGGAAAATTTGGGGAAAAAAATTGGGGAAAAAATCGAGGAGAAAAATTGGGAAAAAATCGAGGAGAAAAATTGGGAAAATTGGGGAAAAATTGCAAAAAATCGAGAAGAAAAATTTGGGAAAAATAGGGAAGAAATTGGGGAAATATGGGAAAAAATTAAGGAAAGAAAGAGAAAAATTGGGGGAAAAGCGGGGAAAAATCGAGGAGAAAAATTGGGAAAATTGGAGAAAATTTGGGGAAAAATCGAGGAGAAAAATTGGGGAAAATTTTGGGGAAAATTGGGAAAAAATCGAGGAGAAAAATTGGGAAAATTTGGGGAAAATTGGGAAAAAATCGAGGAGAAAAACTGGGAAAATTTGGGGAAAATTGGGAAAAAATCGAGGAGAAAAACTGGGAAAATTTGGGAAAATTTGGGGGGAAAATGGAGGAGAAAAATGGGGAAAATTGGGGAAAATGTGGGGGAAAAATCGAGGAGAAAAATTGGGAAAATTGGGGGGAAATTGGGAAAAAATCGAGGAGAAAAATTGGGAAAATTGGGGGAAAATGGAGGAGAAAAATTGGGAAAAAATCGGGAAAATTTGGGAAAAATTCGAGGAGAAAAATTGGGAAAATTGGGGAAAATTTGGGGGAAAATCGAGGAGAAAAACTGCGAAAATTGGGGAAAAATGGAGGAAAAATTGGGAAAAATTGGGAAAAAATCGGGAAAATTTGGGGAAAAATTTGGGAAAAATTCGAGGAGAAGAATTGGGAAAATTGGGGGAAAAAATTAAGGAAGGAAAAAGAAAAATTGGGAAAATTTGGGGAAAAAATCGAGGAGAAAAATTGGGAAAATTGGGGGAAAATTGGAAAAAATCGAGGAGAAAAATTTGGAGAATTTGGGGGAAAATGGAGGAGAAAAATTGGGAAAAAATCGGGAAAATTTGGGGAAAATTTGGGAAAAATTCGAGGAGAAAAATTGGGAAAATTTAAGAAAAAATCGAGAAAATTTGGGGAAAATTTGGGAAAAAATCGGGGAAAATTGGGGAAAAATTGGAAAAAATCGAGGAGAAAAATTTGGAGAATTTTGGGAAAAATGGAGGAGAAAAATTGGGAAAAATTGGGAAAAAAATCGGGAAAATTTGGGGGAAAATTTGGGAAAAATTCGAGGAGAAGAATTGGGAAAATTTAAGAAAAAATCGAGAAAATTTGGGAAAAAATCGGGAAAATTTGGGGAAAATTTGGAAAAATCGAGGAGAAAAATTTGGAGAATTTGGGGGAAAATGAAGGAGAAAAATTGGGAAAAATTGGGAAAAAATCGGGAAAATTTGGGGAAAATTTGGGAAAAATTCGAGGAGAAGAATTGGGAAAATTGGGGAAAAAATTAAGGAAGGAAAAAGAAAAATTGGGAAAATTTGGGGAAAAAATCGAGGAGAAAAATGGGGAAAATTTAAGAAAAAATCGAGAAAATTTGGGGAAAATTTGGGAAAAAATCGGGGAAAATTTGGGGAAAATTTGGGAAAAAATCGAGGAGAAAAATTTGGAGAATTTGGGGGAAAATGGAGGAGAAAAATTGGGAAAAAATCGGGAAAATTTGGGAAAAATTCGAGGAGAAAAATTGGGAAAATTTAAGAAAAAATCGAGAAAATTTGGGGAAAAATTGGGAAAAAATCGGGAAAATTTGGGGAAAATTTGGGAAAAATCCGAGGAGAAAAATTGGGAAAATTTAAGAAAAAATCGAGAAAATTTGGGGAAAATTTGGGAAAAAATCGGGAAAATTTGGGGAAAATTTGGAAAAAATCGAGGAGAAAAAATTTGGAGAATTTGGGGGGAAAATGGAGGAGAAAAATTGGGAAAAATTGGGAAAAAATCGGGAAAATTTGGGGAAAATTTGGGGAAAAATTCGAGGAGAAAAATGGGGAAAATTTAAGAAAAAATCGAGAAAATTTGGGGAAAATTTGGGGAAAAAATCGGGAAAATTTGGGGAAAATTTGGAAAAAATCGAGGAGAAAAATTTGGAGGATTTGGGGGAAAATGGAGGAGAAAAATTGGGAAAAATTGGGAAAAAATCGGGAAAATTTGGGGAAAATTTGGGAAAAATTCGAGGAGAAAAATTGGGAAAATTTAAGAAAAAATCGGGAAAATTTGGGGAAAAATTGGGAAAAAATCGGGAAAATTGGGGGAGGGGAATTTGGGGAATTGTGGGAATTTCGGGATTTCGGGAATTCGGGATCCGGGAGGGGGCCGAAGGTCGCGCGGGGGCCCCAAAATTGCGGAATTTGACCCCAAAAATCGATCGGGGCAAGGGCGGGGGAGGGGCGGAATTCCCGGAATTCGGGAAGGGGGAGGGGCAAAAAAAAAAAGGGAATTTTGGGAAAAAAATTCCGAATTTTTGGGCAAAAAATGGGAATTTTGGGGGTAAAAAAAATCTGAATTTTGGGGGTAAAAAAAAAGGGAATTTTGGGGTAAAAAATCCTGAATTTTGGGGTAAAAAAAAAGGGAATTTGGGGGTAAAAAATGGGAATTTTGGGGTAAAAAAATGGGAATTTTGGGGGAAAAAATTCTGAATTTTGGGGGTAAAAAAAAAAGGGAATTTTGGGGTAAAAAAAAGGGAATTTTGGGGTAAAAAATGGGAATTTTGGGGTAAAAAATGGGAATTTTGGGGTAAAAAAAAAGGGAATTTTGGGGTAAAAAAATGGGAATTTGGGGGTAAAAAATGGGAATTTTGGGGCAAAAATTCTGAATTTTGGGGGTAAAAAAAGAAAGGGAATTTGGGGGTAAAAAATGGGAATTTTGGGGGTAAAAAATTCTGAATTTTGGGGTAAAAAAAAAGGGAATTTTGGGGAAAAAAATTCTGAATTTTGGGGGTAAAAAAAAAAAGGGAATTTTGGGGAAAAAAATCCGGAATTTTCGGGTAAAAAATGGGAATTTGGGGGTAAAAAATGGGAATTTGGGGGGGAAAAAAATGGGAATTTTGGGGGAAAAAAATGGGAATTTTGGGGTAAAAAATGGGAATTTGGGGGTAAAAAAATGGGAATTTGGGGGGGAAAAAATGGGAATTTTGGGGGAAAAAAATGGGAATTTTGGGGAAAAAAATTCTGAATTTTGGGGTAAAAATCGTGAATTTTGGGAAAAAAAATTCGGGATTTTGGGAAAAAAATTCCGAATTTTGGGGAAAAAATGGGAATTTTGGGAAAAAAAATGTGAATTTTGGGTTTAAAAAATCCTGAATTTTGGGGGTAAAAAAAAAGGGAATTTTGGGGTAAAAAAAGGGAATTTGGGGGTAAAAAATGGGAATTTTGGGGTAAAAAAATGGGAATTTTGGGGTAAAAAAAAAGGGAATTTTGGGGTAAAAAAAAAGGGAATTTTGGGGTAAAAAATCCTGAATTTTGGGGAAAAAAATCCGGAATTTTCGGGTAAAAAAATGGGAATTTGGGGGTAAAAAATGGGAATTTTGGGGGAAAAAATGGGAATTTTGGGGTAAAAAATTCTGAATTTTGGGGTAAAAAAAAAGGGAATTTTGGGGTAAAAAAAAAGGGAATTTTGGGGTAAAAAATCCGGAATTTTCGGGTAAAAAATGGGAATTTGGGGGTAAAAAATTCTGAATTTTGGGGGTAAAAAAAGCCGGAATTTTGGGGTAAAAAAAAGGGAATTTTGGGGAAAAAAATCCGGAATTTTCGGGTAAAAAAATGGGAATTTGGGGGTAAAAAATGGGAATTTTGGGGGAAAAAATTCTGAATTTTGGGGTTAAAAAAAAGGGAATTTTGGGGTAAAAAATGGGAATTTGGGGGTAAAAAATGGGAATTTGGGGGTAAAAAATGGGAATTTTGGGGTAAAAAATTCTGAATTTTGGGGTAAAAAATGGGAATTTTGAGATAAAATTTTCTCTTTTTTCAGGAGGATTAAATCCCCAATTGTTTTTTCAATAAAATCCCCCAGATTTGGGATCAATTGAAATTCCTCCAAATTTGGCCCCGAATCCGGAATTTTTTGGGATAAAAATCCGGAATTTTCTGGGACAAAAATCCTGAATTTTGGCCCTAAATCCTGAATTTTCTGGGATAAAATCCCCAAATTTTGGCCCCAAATCCTGAATTTTTTGGGATAAAATCCCGGAATTTTTAGATAAAATCTCTGAATTTTTTGGGATAAAGCCCCCCAATTTTGGGATAAAAATTCTGAATTTTTTGGGCTAAAACCCCCCAATTTTGGGATATAAATTCTGAATTTTTTGGAGTGAAACCCCCCAATTTTGGGATAAAAATTCTGAATTTTTTGGAGTGAAACCCCCCAATTTCGGGATAAACGCCCCCCGATTTTGGCATAAAAATTCTGAATTTTTTGGGGTGAAATCCCCCAATTTTGGGATAAAAATTCTGAATTTTTTGGGATAAAATCCCCAATTTTGGGATTAAAAACTCTGAATTTTTTGGGGTGAAACCCCCCAATTTTGGGATAAAAACTCTGAATTTTTTGGGGTGAAATCCCCTAATTTTGGGTTAGCCCCGCCCCCCCGCTGACGTCACTCACCGCCCAGGTGCAGCAGCCCCAGGAGGCCCCAGGTGAGCACCGCGAGCCCCCCCCGAGCGCACCTGGCGGGGCCCCCGCGCGCACCTGGAGCCGCCATGGCCGCAGGTGAGACCCGGCCGGAGCCCCGCCCCCTCCGCCACGTGACCACGCCCCCTCCTCCCCGAGACCCCGCCCCCGCCGCCACATAACCCCGCCCCCACACCGAGACCCTCCCCTAACGAATCCTCCCCCCGTGACCCCGCCCCTGTGACCCCGCCCCTTCCACTCCCCATCTGACCCCGCCCCCTCGTGACCCCGCCCCTTTCCCCACGTCACCGCCCCTCCTCCTCCTCCTCCCCACCCTGTGACCCCGCCCCTTCTGCTCAGCTGGCCCCGCCCCTCCCTGTGTTAACCCCGCCCCTTCTCCAGCTGACCCCGCCCCTTCCCCATTTGAGCCCGGCCCTTCCAAGGTGACCCCACCCCTCTCCTGACCCCGCCCCTTCTTCCCAGCTGACCCCACCCCTTCTCCAATAGACCCCGCCCCTTCCCCTGCTGACCCCGCCCATCCTCCTTGGCTGACCCCGCCCCTTCCGAGCCCGCCCCTCCCCCATTTGACCCCGCCTCTCTCCCCAGGGTGGCTCCGCCCCTTTCCCTGCTGACCCCGCCCCTCTCCCCGCTGGCTCCGCCCCCAGGGCTGACCCCGCCCCTCCCCCCTCTCGCTGACCCCGCAGTGACCCCGGGGGGAGGTGCAGGGGGGGCGGGGCCTGATGGGGGCGGGGCGAGATTGCGTCAGAGGCGCTGCGGGAACGGAACGGGAACAGAGAGAGACACGGACAGGTGAGAGACACCTGGGGACAGGTGAGAGACACCTGGGGACACCTGGGGACACCTGGGGACAGGTGAGAGACACCTGGGGACAGGTGAGAGACACCTGGGGACAGGTGAGAGACACCTGGGGACACCTGGGGACAGGTGAGAGACACCTGGGGACAGGTGAGAGACACCTGGGGACACCTGGGGACACCTGGGGACAGGTGAGAGACACCTGGGGACAGGTGAGAGACACCTGGGGACACCTGGGGACAGGTGAGAGACACCTGGGGACACCTGGGGACACCTGGGGACACCTGGGGACAGGTGAGAGACACCTGGGGACACCTGGGGACACCTGGGGACACCTGGGGACAGGTGAGAGACACCTGGGGACACCTGGGGACACCTGGGGGACACCTGGGCACACCTGGGGACACCTGGGGACAGGTGAGAGACACCTGGGGACACCTGGGGACACCTGGGGACACCTGGGGACAAGTAATGAACACCTGAGGGGAGAGAGACAGGTAAAGGACACCTGGGGACAGGTAGGGAACACGTGGGGAGGGTCATGGGCACACCTGGGCACACCTGGGGGACACCTGGGAACACCTGGGGGGCACCTGGGGGCACCTGGAGACAGGTGAGGGACACCTGGGGACACCTGGGGATGGGGACACACCTGGGGGAGCACACCTGGGAACACCTGGGGGACACCTGGGGATGGGGGCGCACCTGGGATCACCTGGGGTCACTTCAGGACACACCTGGGATGGGGACGGGGGGGTCACCTGGTGGGGGAACACCTGGGACACACCTGGGGGTGGGGACACACCTGGGAACACCTGGGACACACCTGGGGGTGGGGACACACCTGGGGACGGACACCTGGCTCAGGTGTGGGGGGGATCTTAAACCAATGGGGGACCCTCACCTGTCCTGACCCTCACCTGTCCTGGCCCCTCTCACCTGTCCTGACTCTCTCACCTGTCCTGACCCCTCTCACCTGTCCTGACCCCCCTCACCTGTCCTGACCCCTCTCACCTGTCCTGACCCCTCTCACCTGTCCTGACCCTCACCTGTCCTGATCCCTCACCTGTCCTGGCCCCTCTCACCTGTCCTGACCTCTCACCTGTCCCCTGCCCCTTCACCTGTCCTGACCCCCCTCACCTGTCCTGGCCCTCACCTGTCCTGGCCCCTCTCACCTGTCCTGACTCCTCACCTGTGCCCCAGCTCAGCCTGTCCTGTGACCTCACCTGTGGTGACCTGAGCACACCTGAGCTCACCTGAGTTGACCTGGATTCACCTGAACCCACCTGGACTCACCTGAGCTCACCTGTCCTCACCTGCCATGAGGATTCGGGGCCCCCCTCACCTGGGGGCTCACCTGGGGCTGCTCCTGCACCTGTGGGGGCTCTGCGGTGAGTGGGGGCGGGGCCAGGGGAGGGGGGCGGGGCCAGGGGAGGGGGAGGGGCCAGGGGAGGGGGGAGGGGCCAGGTAAGGCTGGGCCAGGTGAGGGGGAGGGGCCAGGTGAGGGAGGTCAGACAGGTGAGACCTCCCAGCTCTCCACACCAGGTGAGCTCCAGGTGTGCCCAGGTGAGCTCACCTGTCCCTGTCCCGTGTTCCAGGTGTGCCCCCAGGTGAGGCCCTGCTGCCCTCAGGTGCGACCCCCGCAACCCTCAGGTGAGTCCTGGGTGCCCAGGTGAGCCCCATTGGGTGCCCAGGTGAGCTCACCTGTCCATGTTGGGCGCCCAGGTGAGCCCCATTGGGTGCCCAGGTGAGCCCCTGGCACACCCAGGTGAGCTCCTGGTGCCAGGTGAGCTCACCTGTCCACGTTCTGTGTTCCAGGTGTGACCCCAGGTGCGACCCCAGAACCCTCAGGTGAGCACCTGACACCCCCAGGTGAGCTCCTGGAGTGCCCAGGTGAGCTCACCTGTCTCCTTTGGGCACCCCCCTGAGCTCACCTGTCCCCATTGGGTGCCCAGGTGCACTCACCTGTCCCCCCTGTGTGCCCACCTGAGCTCACCTGTCCATGTTCGGTGGCTCAGGTGAGCTCCTGCAGTGCCCAGGTGAGCTCACCTGTCTTCTTTGGGCACCCCCCCTTAGCTCACCTGTCCCCTCTGTGTCCCCACCTGAGCTCACCTGTCCTCATTGTGTGCCCGGGTGAGCTCACCTGTCCATGTTGGGTGCTCAGGTGAGCCCCGTTGGGTGCCCAGGTGAGCTCACCTGTCCCCTCTGTGTCCCCCCCCCCGCTCTCACCTGTCCTCATTGTGTGCCCAGGTGAATCTCTGGCACACCCAGGTGAGCTCACCTGTCCCCGCTGTGTGCCCAGGTGAGCTCACCTGTCTCCTTTGGGCACCCCCCTGAGCTCACCTGTCCCCATTGGGCACCCAGGTGAATCTCTGGCACACCCAGGTGAGCTCACCTGTCCCCATTGGGTGCCCAGGTGAGCTCCTGGAGTGCCCAGGTGAGCTCACCTGTCCATGTTCTGTGGCCCAGGTGAGCCTGGCACACCCAGGTGAGCTCACCTGTCCCCGCTGTGTGCCCACCTGAGCTCACCTGTCCCCTCTGTGTGCCCCCCCGCTCTCACCTGTCCCCTCTGTGTCCCCCCCCCCGCTCTCACCTGTCCCCTCTGTGTCCCCCCCCCCGCTCTCACCTGTCCCCCCCCCCGTTGCAGGTGAGCCCCAGGAGGGCCAGGTGCGCCTGGCCGGGGGCCCGCACAGGTGCGCGGGGCGCGTCGAGGTGTTCCACGCGGGCAGGTGGGGCTCGGTGCGCGACGGCACCTGGGACACCCCTGGGCGCACCTGAGCGCACCTGGCCGTGCTCACCTGGCCGCGTCTCACCTGGGCAGGTGGGGCTCGGTGTGCGACGACACCTGGGACCTGGCGGCCGCGCGCGTCACCTGCCGCCAGGTGCGCTGCGGCCCCGCCCTGCGCGCCCTGCCCGGCCCAGGTGAGTTCGGGCCAGGTGAGGGACCGGTCTGGCTCGATGACGTCACCTGCACGGGATGGGAGGCGGAGCTTCGGAACTGCCCCGCCCGCACCTGGGGGGAGAACAACTGCCACCATGGGGAGGACGCAGGTGTGGAGTGCGCAGGTGAGTGCGGACAGGTGAGCATGGACAGGTGTGATATGGGCAGGTGAGTGCGGACAGGTGAGACAGGTGAGACATGGACAGGTGTGCTCAGGTGTGCGCAGGTGAGTGCGGACAGGTGAGCATGGACAGGTGTGATATGGGCAGGTGAGTGTGGACAGGTGAGACAGGTGAGACATGGACAGGTGAGCTCAGGTGTGCTCAGGTGTGTGCAGCTGTGCAGGTATGGACAGGTGTGTGCAGGTGAGACATGGACAGGTGAGATATGGACAGGTGAGCTCAGGTGTGCACAGGTGAGATATGGACAGGTGAGCTCAGGTGTGCGCAGGTGAGTGCGGACAGGTGAGCATGGGCAGGTGTGTGCAGGTGAGATATGGACAGGTGTGAGCATGGGCAGGTGTGAGCATGGACAGGTGTGTGCAGGTGTGTGCAGGTGAGTGCAGCTGAGACATGGACAGGTGAGCGTGGACAGGTGTGCCCAGGTGTGTGCAGGTGAGACATGGACAGGTGAGACAGGTGTGCTCAGGTGTGTGCGGACAGGTGAGCATGGACAGGTGTGTGCAGGTGCGCTCAGGTGTGCTCAGGTGTGTGCAGGTGAGACATGGACAGGTGAGCGTGGACAGGTGTGCCCAGGTGTGCACAGGTGAGATATGGACAGGTGAGCTCAGGTGTGCACAGGTGAGTGCGGACAGGTGAGCATGGACAGGTGTGTGCAGGTGAGATATGGACAGGTGAGCATGGGCAGGTGTGTGCAGGTGAGATATGGACAGGTGAGCATGGGCAGGTGTGTGCAGGTGCGCTCAGGTGTGCTCTGGTGTGTACAGGTGTGATATGGACAGGTGAGCGTGGACAGGTGAGTGCCGGTGAGACATGGACAGGTGAGCATGGACAGGTGTGCTCAGGTGTGTGCAGGTGAGTGCGGACAGGTGAGCATGGACAGGTGTGTGCAGGTGAAACATGGACAGGTGAGCATGCATAGGTGTGTGTAGGTGAGCATGGACAGGTGTGTGCAGGTGTGCTCAGGTGTGTGCAGGTGAGACATGGACAGGTGAGCTCAGGTGTGCGCAGGTGAGTGCGGACAGGTGAGCATGGACAGGTGTGCTCAGGTGTGCACAGGTGAGCTCAGGTGTGTACAGGTGAGATATGACAGGTGAGCATGGACAGGTGTGTGCAGGTGTGTGCAGGTGAGTGCGGACAGGTGAGCATGGACAGGTGTGCTCAGGTGTGCACAGGTGAGTGCGGACAGGTGAGCATGGGCAGGTGTGTGCAGGTGAGTGCGGACAGGTGAGCATGGACAGGTGTGTGCAGGTGAGATATGGACAGGTGAGCATGGACAGGTGTGTGCAGGTGAGATATGGACAGGTGAGCATGGACAGGTGTGTGCAGGTGAGTGCGGACAGGTGAGCATGGGCAGGTGTGTGCAGGTGCACTCAGGTGTGCTCTGGTGTGTACAGGTGAGATATGGACAGGTGACCATGGGCAGGTGTGTGCAGGTGTGTGCAGGTGAGTGCAGGTGGAGACATGGACAGGTGAGACAGGTGAGACAGGTGTGCTCAGGTGTGTGCAGGTGAGACATGGACAGGTGAGACAGGTTGTGCTCAGGTGTGTGCGGACAGGTGAGCGTGGACAGGTGTGTACAGGTGCGCACAGGTGCGCACAGGTGTGCTCAGGTGTGCTCAGGTGTGCTCAGGTGAGACATGAACAGGTGAGTGTGGATAGGTGTATGCAGGTGTGCACAGGTGAGACATGGACAGGTGTGTGCATGGACAGGTGTGCAGGTGTACCCAGGTGTGCTCAGGTGTGTCCCAGGTGTGCCCAGGTGTGTCCCAGGTGTGCAGGTGTGCCCAGGTGTGTCCCAGGTGTGCAGGTGTGCCCAGGTGCTCCCAGGTGCTCCCAGCTGTGCCCAGGGTGTGTCCCAGGTGTGCTCAGGTGTTCTCCCCTCTTCCCTCCCCCACAGACGCTGATCCCCTGCTGCAGGTGCAGCCCCAGGTGAACGCACAGGGTGAATGACCAGGTGAATGCACAGGTGATCGCACAGGTGCAGCCCCCAGGTGCAACCCCAGGTGCAGCCCCGGGTGCATCCTCAGGTGGAGCCGCAGGTGCAGCCTCAGGTGGACGCCCAGGATCGGCTGAAGGTGAGGCCCCAGGTGTGCCCAGGTGTGCCCTCAGGTGACCCAGGTGCCCTTGAGTGCCCCCAGGTGTGCCCAGGTGTGCCCAGGCACCCTCAGGTGTGCCCAGGTGTGTCTGTGGTTGTCCCCAGGTGCCCCCAGTTGTTCTCAGGTGTGTCCCAGCTGCCGCCAGGTGTGCCCAGGTGACCCCAGGTGTGACCCCAGGGGACCCCAGGTGTGTCCCCAGGTGTGCCCAGGCACCCCAGGTGACCCCCAGGTGTGTCCCGAGGTGACCCCAGGTGCCCCCAGGTGACCCCAGGTGTGTCCCCATGTCCCAGTGTGCCCAGGTGTGTCCCCAGGTGCACCCTCGTGATCCCAGGTGTGCCCCCTGGTGTGCCCAGGTGTGCTCAGGCACCCCCAGGTGTGCCCAGGTACCCTCAGGTGCGTCCCCAGGTGTGCACAGGTGCTCCCAATGCCCCCAGGTGCTCTCAGGTGTCCCCAGGTGTGCCCAGGTGTGTCCCCAGGTGACCCCAGGTGTGCCCAGGTGACCCCAGGTGTGTCCCCAGGTGTGTGCCCGGGTGCCCCCAGGTGACCCCAGGTGTGTCCCCAGGTGTGTCCCCAGGTGTGCCCCCAGGTGACCCCAGGTGTGTCCCCAGGTGACCCCAGGTGTGCCCAGGTGACCCCAGGTGTGTCCCCAGGTGTGTCCCCAGGTGTGACCCCAGGTGACCCCGGGTGTGACCCCAGATGTGACCCCAGGTGTGACCCCAGGTGTGACCCCAGGTGACCCCAGGTGTGTCCCCAGGTGTGTCCCCAGGTGACCCCAGGTGTGTCCCCAGGTGTGACCCCAGGTGTGACCCCCAGGTGACCCCAGGTGTGACCCCAGGTGTGACCCCAGGTGTGACCCCGGGTGTGTCCCCAGGTGTGACCCCGGGTGTGACCCCAGGTGTGACCCCAGGTGTGCCCAGGTGACCCCGGGTGTGTCCCCAGGTGCGCTTGGTGAACGGCTCGTCCAGGTGCGTGGGCAGGGTGGAGGTGCTGCACAGGAACAGGTGGGGCTCAGTCTGCGACGACACCTGGGACATGGCGGACGCACAGGTGAGAGCGGGGACACACCTGGGGACACCTGGGGACACCTGGGACATCGGGACACACCTGGGGACACACCTGGGACACACCTGGGACACACCTGGGACACACCTGGGGACAATGGGGACACACCTGGGGACACACCTGGGGATCAGGACACACCTGGGACATGGCGGGACACACAGGTGAGAGCGGGGACACACCTGGGACACACCTGGGGACACACCTGGGGGTGGGAACACACCTGGGACATCGGGACACACCTGGGGGTGGGAACACACCTGGGACATCGGGACACACCTGGGACACACCTGGGGGGTGGGGACACACCTGGGGATATCCACAGACACACCTGGGACATGGCGGACGCACAGGTGAGAACCTGGGGACACACCTGGGGACATGGGGGACGCACCTGGGACAGGTGGGGACACACCTGGGGGTACCTGGAACACACCTGGAGATATCCACAGACACACCTGGGACATGGGGACACACCTGGGGACACACCTGGGGGTGGGGACACACCTGGGGATATCCACAGACACACCTGGGCACACCTGGGACACACCTGGACACAGCTGGGACACACCTGGACACACCTGGGACACATCTGGGCTCACCTGAACACACCTGGACACACCTGGGCACACCTGGACACACCTGGGACACACCTGGGACACACCTGGGCTCACCTGAGGGACACCTGGCACATCAGGACACACCTGGGTACACCTGAGACACACCTGGGGGTATCCACAGACACACCTGGGATATGGCGGACACACAGGTGAGAACCTGGGGGACACACCTGGGACACACCTGGGGGCGGGGACACACCTGGGACAGGTGGGGACAATGGGGACACACCTGGAGATATTCAGACACACCTGGGACACACCTGGGGACACCTGGGCACACCTGAACACACCTGGGACACACCTGGGGATATCCACAGACACACCTGGGCACACCTGTCCCCACCTGTCCCCCGGTCTCACCTGTCCCCCTCCCCCCACAGGTGATCTGCCGCTCCCTGGGCTGCGGCTCCGCCCTGGCCGCCCCTGGCCACGCCCACTTCGGGCAGGGGGCGGGGCCGATCTGGCTGGACGGGACGCACTGCACAGGTGAGGAGCTCACCTTGGCCAGGTGCGCCCTGCACACCTGGGGACAGCACGACTGCGGGCACGGCGAGGACGCCGGAGCCGTGTGCTCAGGTGAGCGCCAGGACAGGTGAGGGGACAGGTGGGACAGGTGAGCACAGGTGAGCTCAGGTAAACACAGGTGGGACAGGTGGGACAGGTGAGCACCGGGACAGGTAAGGGACAGGTGGGACGGGGGGACAGGTGAGGGACAGGTGAGGGGAGAGGTGGGACAGGTGGGACAGGTGAGGTGGGACAGGTGGGACAGGTGGGACAGGTGAGCTCAGGTAAACACAGGTGGGACAGGTGGGATAGGTGAGCACCAGGACAGGTAAGGGACAGGTTGGACGGGGGGACAGGTGAGGGGACAGGTGAGACAGGTGAGACAGGTGAGACAGGTGAGGGGAGAGGTGGGACAGGTGGGACAGGTGAGGTGGGACAGGTGAGACAGGTGGGACAGGTGGGACAGATGATGGACAGGTGAGACAGGTGAGCACCGGGACAGGTGAGCGACAGGTGGGACAGGTGGGGACAGGTGGGACAGGTGGGACAGGTTGAGGGGCAGGTGAGGGACAGGTGGGACAGGTGAGGGGACAGCTCAGGTGTGCTCAGGTGAGCGCCGGGACAGGTGGGACAGGTGAGGCAGGTGGGAACACGTGGGACAGGTGAGGGACAGGTGAGCACCAGGACAGGTGAGACCAGGGGGGGACAGGTGGGAACAGGTGGGGGGGACAGCTCAGGTGAGCTTAGGTAAACACAGGTGGGACAGGTGAGGTGGGAGGCACAGGTGAGAACCGGGGGGACTCAGGTAAGAACAAGGGGGGACAGGTGGGACAGGTGAGCTGAGGTGAGCACCAGACAGGTGAGGTCGTGGGACAGGTGAGCACTGGGACAGGTGAGAGACAGGTGAGAACAGAGGGGACTCAGGTGAGAACAAGGGGAGCAGGTGGGACAGGTAAGGGTAGGTGAGGAAGGGGGGTGTTAGGACAGGTGAGGGCACAGGTGAGGGGACAGGTGTGCCCAGGTGTGCCCAGGTGTGCCCAGGTGCCCCCAGGTGTGCTCAGACGCTCTCAGGTGTGCTCACCTGTCCCCACCTGTCCCCACCTGACCGCGCTGTCCCCTCCCCCCCCAGGTGCGGATCCCCCCCAGGTGCGGCTGCGGGGCGGGGCCGGGCCCTGCTCGGGGCAGGTGCAGGTGCTGCTGAACCGCACCTGGCTGCAGGTGTGCGGCCCTCACCTGGGGGCTGCCCGAGGCGCAGGTGCTGTGCCGGCAGCTGGGCTGCGGCCCCCGCCCTCAGCGCACCTGCGGGGCCTCACCTGGCGCAGGGGCAGGAGCCTCACCTGGCGCAGGTACAGGAGCCTCACCTGGCGCAGGTGCAGGAGCCTCACCTGGCCCAGGTGCAGGAGCCTCACCTGGCGCAGGGGCAGGAGCCTCACCTGGCCGGGCAGGTGCAGGAGCCTCACCTGGCCCAGGTGCAGGAGCCTCACCTGGCGCAGGGGCAGGAGCCTCACCTGGCCGGGCAGGTGCAGCTTTACCTGGCCGAGCTCACCTGTCGGGGCTCGGAGCAGCTGCTGATCGAGTGCCCGAGGCTCGGCACAGGTACCTGCGGCACAGGTGCGGTCGCCCACGTGGCCTGCGAGGAGCCGCCAGGTGAGGGGGGGGATGGGAGAGGTGGGACAGGTGAGGCTCATGTGGCCACACCTGTCCCTCACCTGTCCATGTCTCAGCTGTGTCTCTCTCACCTGTGTCTCACCTGTGTCTCACCTGTTTCTCTCTCTCATCTGTCTCTCACCTGTTTCTCTCTCTCACCTGTATCTCACCTGTCCATATCTCACCTGTCCATATCTCACCTGTTTCTCTCTCTCACCTGTATCTCACCTGCCCATATCTCACCTGTCTCTCACCTCTCCCTCACCTGTATCTCACCTTTCTCACCTGTATCTCATCTGTGTCTCACCTGTCTATCACCTGTCCATCTCACCTGTCCGTGTCTCACCTGTGTTTCACCTGTCCATGTCTCACCTGTCTCTCTCTCTGTATCTCACCTGTCCCACCTGTTCATCTTACCTGTCTCACCTGTCGGTGTCACCTGTCCATCCCTCACCTGTCTCACCTGTCCTGCCGATTTCACACCTGTCCCACCCCCTCACCTGTCCCCTCACCCGCCCCCTTTTGTCCCTCACCTGTCCATATCTCACCTGTGTCTCTGTCCCCTGTCGCACCTGTCCATGTCTCAGCTGTCTCTCGTCTGTGTCTCTCTCACCTGTCTCTCACCTGTCCATGTCTCACCTGTCTCTCACCTGTCTCTCTCTCTCACCTGTGTCTCACCTGTATCTCTCTCACCTGTCTCTCACCTGTCCATGTCTCACCTGTATCTCACTGGTGTCTCTCTCACCTGTATCTCACCTGTCCCACCTGTCGGTCTCACCTGTCCAACCTGTCCTGCTGATCTCACACCTGTCCCACCCCCTCACCTGTCCCCTCACCTGTCCATATCTCACCCGTGTCTCTCTCACCCATCTCACCTGTCCGTGTTTCTCCTGTGTCTCACCTGTCTCACCTGTCCCTCATCTCTGTCTCACCTGCCCCTCACCTGTATCTCACCTGTCCATGTCTCACCTGTCCGTATCTCTCCTGTCCATATCTCACCTGTCTTTCTCTCACCTGTCCCTCACCTCCCTGTCTTACCTGTGTCCCATGTGTCCCTCACCTGTGTCCTCTCTCACCTGCGTCTCATCTGTCTCTCACCTGCCCATATCTCACCTGTCTCTCTCTCACCTGTCTCACCTGTCTGTATCTCACCTGTGTCTCACCTGTCCCTCACCTGTCTCTCTCTCCCTCTCACCTGTCCCTCACCTGTGTCTCACCTGTCTGTCCCTCACCTATCTCTCTCTCTCTCTCTCACCTGTCTATCTCTCACCTGCCTGTATCTCACCTGTCTCTCACCTGTATCACCTGTCCTCACCTGTCCATATCTCACCTGTCTCTCACCTGTCCGTGTCTCACCTGTCTCTCACCTGTCCGTGTCTCACCTGTCTGTCTCACCTGTCTCACCTGTCCCTCACCTGTCTCTCTCTCTCTCGCCTGTCTCTCACCTGTCTCACCTGTCTCACCTGTCCGTGTCTCACCTGTCTCACCTGTCTCACCTGTCTGTCTCTGTCTCACCTGTCCGTATCTCACCTGTCTCACCTGTCTCACCTGTCCATGTCTCACCTGTCTCTCACCTGTCTCACCTGTCTGTCTCTGTCTCACCTGTCCGTGTCTCACCTGTATCTCACCTGTGTCTGTGTCTCACCTGTGCAGCCCCGCCCGATCCGTGTCCTGTGCTGGGGGCGCTGCTGGCGGTGGGGGCGGGGCTCTGCGGGGCCCTGCTGGGCCTTTACCTGTGTGCCAGGTGTGCCAGGTGCGCCAGGTGTGCCAGGGGAGCCCACCCACGGCCAGGTACGGCTGGGGGACCCCAAAATCCCCAAAATTCCCCCCAAAAACGGCTCAGGTGACCCCAAAATCCCCAAAATTCCCCCCCAAAAAACGGCTCAGGTGACCCCAAAATCCCCAAAATTCCCCCCAAAAAAATGGCTCAGGTGACCCCAAAATCCCCAAAATTCCCCCAAAAAACGGCTCAGGTGACCCCAAAATCCCCAAAATTCCCCCCAAAAAATGGCTCAGGTGACCCCAAAATCCTTCCCAAAACCTCTCAAATCCTCCCCAAAAATCCCAAAATCCCCAAAATCCCCCCAAAAATGGCTCGAGGGACCCCAAAAATCCCAAATCCTCCCCAAAAACCCAAAATCTCCCCAAAATCTCCCCAAAAAATGGCTCAGGTGACCCCAAAATCTTCCCCAAAAACCCCAAAATCCTCCCTAAAAAACCCCAAAATGTCCCAAAATCCCCAAAATTCCCCCCAAAAATGGCTCAGGTGACCCCAAAATCTTCCCCCAAAAACCCCAAAATCCTCCCCAAAAAACATGTCTCAGGTGACCCCAAAATCCCCCCCAAAACCCCCAAAATCCACCCCAAAATCCCCAAATCCTCCCTAAAAACCCCAAAATCCCCAAAAACTCCAAAATCCCCCCAAATCCACCCCAAAAATGGCTCGAGGGACCCCAAAATCCCCCCAAAAATCGCCCTAAAAACCCCTCAGGGGACCCCAAAAATCCCAAAATCCCCCCCAAAAAGGCTCAGGTGACCCCAAATTCCACAAAATTCCCCCAAAATCCCCCCAAATTCCCCAAGACCCCCCAGGACCCCCCCAAAATTCCCCCCAAAATCCCCCCAGGACCCCCCAAATTCCCAAAATTTCCCCAAATCCCCCCAAAATCTCCCCAAATCCCCCCCAAAAATCCCCCAGGTCCCCCCAAAGTCCCCAAGACCCCCCAGGACCCCCCCAAATTTCCCCAAATTCCCCAAATCCTCCCCAAAATGCCTAAAGACCCCCCCCCCAAAATTCCCAAATCGCCCCAAAATCTCCCCAAATCCACCCCAAGACCCCCCAGGACCCCCCAAATTCCCCCCAAAATCCCCAAATCCCCCCCCAAATTCACCCCAAAATGCCCAAAGACCCCCTCAGGACCCCCTAAATTCCCCAAATTCCCCCCAA
>JANCRA010000374.1:0-51422 GCA_024362935.1 Setophaga petechia
GGGGAATTTTATGGGATTTTCGCTCCTTTATCCACGGCCTGGGTTAACCCTTGCCATCCCACTGGTCCCCATCATATTTTGGGGGAATTTTATGGGATTTCCGCTCCGTTACCCACGGCCTGGGTTAACCCCTCACCCCCAAATCCCCTTTCCACATTTTCCCATCACAACGCGGGAATTTTTGGGGGAATTTTATGGGATTTTCGCTCCCTTACCCGTGGCCCGAATTAACCCTTTGCTCTCCCTCTGTTCCCCATCACATTTTGGGGGAATTTTGGGGAATTTTGGGGAATTTTCCCTCCCTCACCCCTGGCCCGAGCCCTCCCATCGCTCCCCACCACAACTTGGGAAATTTATGGAATTTTATGCAATTTTATGGAATTTTATGGGATTTGTGCTCCCTTATCCCTGGCCCGAGTTAACCCCTTGCTCTCCCTCTGTTCCCCACCACAATTTGGGGGAATTTCAGGGAATTTTCGCTCTTTTATCTCAGGTCGGGGCACTCCCCTGGCCCAACCCCCCCTCCCACCGTTCTCCATCACAATTTGGGGGAATTTCAGGGAATTTTCCCCTCCTTATCCCTGGTGCTCTCCCCTCACCCTCCCACCGTTCTCCATCACAATTTGGGGAATTTTACGACACTTTTGGTGCTTTATCCCCGGCCTGGGCTGGCCCCTCACCCCAAACCCCCTCCCGCTGTTTCCCATCCCAATTTGGGTGAATTTCGTGGAATTTCTGCTCCCTTATCCCTGGCCTGAGTTAACCCCTTGCTCTCCTGCTCTTTCCCATCCCAATTTGGGTGAATTTCATGGAATTTCTGCTCCTTTATCCCTAACCCGGGATCTCCCCTCACCCTCTCATTATCCTCATCCCAATTTGGGTGAATTTTATGGAATTTTCCCTCCCTTATCCCTGGCCCGAGTTAACCCCTCGCTCTCCTGCTCTTTCCCACCCCATTTTGGGGGAATTTCATGGAATTTTCCCTCCCTTATCCCTGGTGTTCTCCCCTCACCCTCCCACTGTTCTCCATCACAATTTGGGTGAATTTCATGGAATTTCTGCTCCTTTATCCCTAACCCCGGATCTCCCCTCACCCTCTCATTATCCCCATCCCAATTGGGGTGAATTTAATGGAATTTTCCCTCCCTCATCCCTGGCCTGAGTTAACCCCTCGCTCTCCCACTGTTCTCCATCCCAATTTGGGTGAATTTCATGGAATTTCTGCTCCCTTTTCCCTGCTCTGAGCATCTCCCCTCACCCCAAACCCCCTCCTGCTGTTCTCCATCCCAATTTGGTGTGAATTTCACGGAATTTTCCCTCCGTTATCCCTGGCCCGAGTTAACCCCTTGCTCTCCCACTCTTCCCACCCCATTTTGGGTGAATTTCTCGGTGTTTTCCCTGCTCCGAGCAGCTCCCCTGACCCGAATCTCCCCTCCCACTGCCGCCCACCCCAATCCTGGTGAATTTTCCGCCCCTTCCGCTCGCGGATCCGGGTCCCTCCATCCCCGCTCTCCCTCCCACGCCTCCCCCGCCCCGTTTTGGGGGAATTTCTCTCCTCTTTGGGTTCCTGATCCGGGGCCCACGGGCCGGGCGTGATTGGCCGCGTCCGTCACATGGTGAAAGAAACTTTACGGGGCGGCCGCGGGGTAGGAGGGCTTTATGGAGCAGAAAAACGACAAAGCGAGAAAAATTATTTTCCACTCCAGAAATTAATGATCATGAGCTCTTATTTGATGGACTCTAACTACATCGATCCGAAATTCCCTCCATGCGAGGAATATTCGCAGAGTAATTACATCCCCGAGCCCGGCGCGGAGTTCTACGCGCGGAGGGAGCCGGGCGCGTTCCCCCCGCACCACGCGGAGCTTTTCGGGGGCGCCCGCGGAGCCTTCCCCGAGCGCCCCTTCGGCTGCGGGGGGCTCCGGGCAGCGGCGGGAGGAGGAGGAGGAGGAGGAGGAGGAGGAGGAGGAGGAGGAGGAGGAGGAGGAGGAGGAGGAGGAGGAGGAGGAGGAGGAGGGAGGCAGCACCTGGCGGAGAAGCCGCCGCAGCTCTGCGAGCCCCCGGGGCCGTGCGCGGAGCCCGAGGGCAGCGCGGGGAAGGCGCCCGTGGTTTATCCCTGGATGAAGAAAATCCACGTCAGCACCGGTACGAGCGGGACGGGGCCGGGGTTTGGGGGAAAACGAACGGGTTTGGGGTTTGGGGGAAAACAAACCGGGATGGGGTTTGGGGGAAAACAAACCGGGATGGGGTTTGGGGAAAGAACAAACCGGGATGGGGTTTGGGGGGAAAACGAACCGGGATGGGGTTTGGGGGGAAAACGAACGGGTTTGGGGTTTGGGGAAACGAACGGGTTTGGGGTTTGGGGAAAGAACAAACCGGGATGGGGTTTGGGGAAAGAACAAACCGGGATGGGGTTTGGGGGAAAACGAACGGGTTTGGGGTTTGGGGGAAAACGAACGGGTTTGGGGTTTGGGAGGGCCGGAAAACAACTTCGGGTTCGGCCTCGGGGCCCTTCATCATCCTCAGTGCTCTGCTCAAATACAACTTCGGGTTCGGCTTTGGTTTCCCTCATCATCCTCAGTGCTCTGCTCAAAAGGAACTTTACTTGTGCCTTTGGTTTCCCTCATCATCCTCACTGTGCTCAGAAATAACTTCGGGTTCGGCTTCGGGATCCTTCATCACCCTCACTCTATTCAATAAATCACTTTCTTCTTGCTTTGCTTTCCTTCCTCATCCTCAGTGCTCTGCTCAAAAGGAACTTTATTTTTGGCTTTGGCTTCCCTCATCATCCTCACTGCTCTGCTCAAAAAGAACTTCAGGTTCGGCTTTGAGTTCCTTCATCATCCTCACTCTATTCAATAATCATTTTATTTTTTTATTTCCCTCATCATCCTCACTCTGCTTTACTTTCCTTCCTCATCCTCGCTCCGTTCAGAAATCTCTTTATTTTTGCCTTTGCTTTCCTTCCTCATCCTCACTGCTCTGCTCAGATGTAACTCCGCGTCCGGCTTTGGTTTCCCTCATCATCCTCACTCCCTTCAGAAATAATTTCATTTTTGCCTTTGGTTTCCCTCTTCATCCTCGCTCTGCTCAAAAATCGCTTTATTTCCTTCATCACCCTCACTCTGTTCACAAACAACTTCAGTTTTGATCTCCCTCCTCATCCTCACTTTGCTCAGAGACTCAGAGATATTTCTGACTTTATCTCCCTCTTCATCCTCACTTTGCTCACAGATATTTCTGACTTTTATCTCCCTCTTCTTCCTCACTTTGCTCAGAGATATTTCTGACTTTTATCTCCCTCCTCATCCTCACTTTGTTCACAGATATTTTTCCCTTTGATTTCCCTCTTCGTCCTCACTTCCCTACTCAGGAATAATTTCAGTTTTCCCTTTTATCTCCCTCCTCATCCTCACTTTGCTCAGAGATATTTTTCCCTTTTATTTCCCTCCTCATCCTCACTTTGTTCAGAGATATTTCTGACTTTTATTTCCCTCCTCATCCTCACTTTGTCCCAAAACAACTTCATTTTCACCTCTGTCCCCGATTTCCCTCCCCACGGTCCCTCTGCTCACCAATAATTTCATTTTCGCCTTTTTTTCCCTCCCCATGGTCTCTCTGGCAATAAATAACTTTCTTTATTTCCGCCTCATTTCCTTTCCCTCTCTCTGTTCCAAATAACTTTATTTTCACCCCTGCCTCTGATTCCCCTCACTCTGTTAAAAAATAACTTTATTTTCTGCTCTGATTTCCCCTCACTCTGTTAAAAAATAACTTTATTTTCTGCTCCTCCCCGCCTGATTTCCACCCCATGCTCGCCCTGTCCCTGTTAAAAAATAACTTTATTATTTTCCCCTTTCAGTTCCTCTCCATCCCTGCTAAAAATTAACTTTATTTTCCCTTTGGTTTCCAGCGCCATCCTCGCTCTTTTTCTCTGCCAAAAATTCACTTTATTTCTGCTCCCTCTCGCATTTTCCCTGCCCCATCCTCGCTGTTCTCACCCTGCTATAAAATAACTTATTTTTATTTTCCCTTTGGTTTCCTGCACCATCCTCGCCCTTTTCTCCTCTAAAAATCAACTTTATTTCCTCTTCACCATCCTAAAAAAATCACTTTATTTTCACCTCTGTGCCCCATCCTCTCTGCTATAAAATAACTTTATTTTTGCCTTTGATTTCCGCCCCATCCTCGCTCTGTCCCAGCTAAAAATTAACTTTTTTCCCCCTCCTCATCCTCACTCAATTCTCCGCCCAAAAATAAACTTTATTTTCCCCTCTGTGCCTGATTTCTGTCCCCATCCTCACTGTCAAAAATAACTTTATTTCCCCTTTGATTTCCCCCCAAATTCTCAATTTATTCTCCATTCGAAATTCACTTTATTTCCCCTTTTTTGGCTGATTTTCCTCCCCACCCTGAATTTATTCTCCATTCAAAATTCATTTTATTCCCTCCTTTTTCTGCTGATTTCCCTCCCCATCCCCACTTTATTCTCTATCAGAAAATAACTTTATTTCCCCCTTTGATTTCCCTCCCCATTCTCACTTTATTCCCCATTTAAAATTCACTTTATCTTCCCATTTTTTGGCTGATTTGCCCCTCCATCCTCACTCCATTCTCTATTTTAAAAAATCTAAAAAATAACTTTATTTTCCCTTTGATTTCCCTCCCCGTCCTCACTTTATTCCCCATCCAAAATTCACTTTATTTCCCTTTAATCACTGATTTCCCTTTCCCATCCTCACTTTATTCTCTATACAAAATTCACTTTATTTCCCTTTAATCACTGATTTCCCTCCCCATCCTCACTTTATTCTCTATACAAAATTCACTTTATTTCCCCTTTTTTCCCCCATTTCCCTTCCCATCCCCTCCAGAAATTCCCTTTATTTTCCCCTCCCTTGCCGGGGTGATTTGGGATTTTTTGGGGATATTTTTGGGGATATTTTTGGGGATATTTTGGGGATATTTTGGGGATATTTTTGGGGATTTTGGGGATATTTTTGGGGATATTTTGGGGATATTTTTGGGGATATTTTGGGGATATTTTTGGGGATTTTTTGGGGATATTTTGGAGGATATTTTTGGGGATATTTTGGGATATTTTTTGGGATATTTTTGGGTTTGTTTGGGATTTCCCCAGCCGGGATTTACGATGCCGGCGGGTGATTTCACCCGCCATAAATTCGCTTTTTTATGGCCGCGTTCCGCGGGCAGCGGCGCCTGCGGGATCCCGCAATAATTCACTTTTATTCCCTTTTTATTCCCTTTTTATTCCCTTTTTATTCCCTTTTTTATTCGCGGTTCTGCAGCCGGGGAAGCCCTGCCCGAGCTGCCCCGGGCTGGGAATTCCGCGCGATTTTGGGGCTCGAAATCGCGATTTTGGGGTTTTTATCGGGATTTTCGGGTTCGAAATCGGAATTTTGGGGGTTTTTTAACGGGATTTAGGGGTTCATAATCGGAATTTTGGGTTTTTTTAACGGGATTTAGGGGTTCATAATCGGAATTTTTGCGGCTTTGAATCTGGAATTTGGGGTTGAAATCGCGATTTTCGGTTTTTTAATGGGGATTTTCGGGTTCGAAATCGGAATTTTGGGGTTTTTTTAACGGGATTTAGGGGTTCATAATCGGAATTTTGGGGCTTTGAATCTGGAATTTGGGGTTTGAAATCGCGATTTTGGGGTTTTTATCGGGATTTTCGGGTTCGAAATCGGAATTTTGGGGTTTTTTTTAACGGGATTTAGGGGTTCATAATCGCGATTTTGGGTTTTTTTATCGGGATTTTGGGGTTTGAAATCGCGATTTTGGGGTTTTTTATCGGGATTTTGGGGTTTTTAATCGGGATGTTGGGGGTTTGAAATCGGGAATTTGGGGGGCTTTTTGTCGGGAATTTGGGGTTTAAAATCGGGATTTTGGTGTTCATAATCGGGATTTTGGTTTTTTTAATCGGGATTTGGGGGGACGAAATCGGGATTTTGGGGTTTTTATCGGGATTTTGACGTTTCAAATCGGGATTTTGGGTTTTTTAATCGGGATTTTTGGCGTTCATAATCGGGATTTTGTGGTTTTTTATCGGGATTTTGGTGTTCATAATGAGGATTTTGGGGTTTTTTTTACCGCAATTTTGGTTTTTTTAATTGCGATTTTGGGGTTTTCTCTCGCGGGGTCGCTCTGGGTCTTTGGGGTTTTTATTTTTGGGTTGAATTTCGGTGTTTTGGGTTTTTTTGTCCCTTGGGTTTTCTCGTTTTCCTCTCCTCATTCATTTATTTCTTTAAAATTATTCTTGGGATTTTCCCGTTTTTTCCAGTGTTGGGTTTTCTTCTTCTCCTCTTCGTTGTAATTTATTTATTTAACGTTGATTTATTTAATGTTGATTTATTTAATGTTGATTTTCCCGGTTTTTTGTTTTTTGGTTTTCTTTTCCTTCTCCTCTTCTTCTTGATTTATTTATTTAATGTAAATTTTTTCTTTTTTTGGAGGGGTTTTCGTGCCTTGGCTTTTCTTCTCCTTCTCCTTTCCTTCCTTTTTTTTTTTTTTAATTTTAATTCCTTTTTTTCTGCCTTTATTTTGTCCATTGGATTTTCTTCTCCTTCTCTTTCTTATTTATATATTTATTTTATTTGAATTTTTCAGGTTTTTTTTCTTCTGTTGGCTTTTCTTCTGTCTCTTTCATTTCCTTATTTATTTATTTAAATTTTTTTTCTGCTTTTATTTGTCCATTGCCTTTTCTTCTCCTTCTCTTTTCCTTCCTTATTTATTTTTTTCTTTTTAAATTAATTTTTCCGCTTTTTTCCTCTGCTGGGTTTTCTTCTCTTTTCTGTCCTTTATTTATTTTTTTTATTTTTTTATTTTTTCCCCGCTTTTTATTTTTCCCGTTGCGTTTTCTTCTCTCTCTTCTTCCCTTCCTTATTTTTTTTTAATTAAATTTTTCCGGATTGTTTTGTCCATTGCGTTTTCTTCTCCTTCTCCTTTCCGCTCTTTATTTATTTATTTTTTTAATTTAATTTTTTCCGCGCTTTTTATTTTGTCCTTTGGCTTTTCTTCTCCTTTTCTTCCTTTATTTATTTTTATTTTAATTTTTTCTCCACTTTTATTTTGTCCATTGGGTTTTCTTCTCGTTCTCCTTTCCTGCCTTTATATATATATATATTTATTTATTTTTAAATGATTTTTTTTATTCCTTCCCCTTTTCCCGTATTTTTTGGCCTTGTTTTCCTTTCTTTTGATTTATTTATTTTTCCTTGCTCGTTTCTGTTTATTTAAATTTTTTCTGTTTTCTTTCCTCGCCGTGTTTTCCTCCGCTCATTTGATTATTTTCGTGGGGGCCTTTTTTGCCTTTATTTGATTTATTTGGCGCGGGGTTTTTTCTGTATTTGACTTTTCTCATCCTTTATTTTGTTAATCTGAATATTTGCAGTTTATTTGATTCTTTGCTCTGGTTTTTGTCCCGTTAATTTCATTTTTCGGCCTTTTTTTCTGCTTACCTTCTTTCTTATATATTTTTAAAATTTATTTATTCAATTTATTCAATTAATTTAATTTTTTTCCATTAATCTGATTATTTAAAAATATTTTTCCCCTTATCCTGACTTTTACCTATTTAATTTTCTGTCAACCTTAATTTTTTTGCCTGTTTTTTCTTCCCTGTGAACCTTAACTTTTCCCCTATGTTTTTTTCCTTTTTAACCTCATTTTTTACTGCAATTTTTTCTGTTATTTTTGTGCCTGTTATTTTCACATTATCCCCGTTTCCCCCGTTTTTATTGTTCTAACCCGATTTTTTTGTGCATTTTTCTTTCCTGTTCATCTCAATTTTTTTTTTCACTGTATTTGTTTTTCTATTAACCTGATTTTTGGTGGTGTTTTTTTCCTTATTAATTTGATTTTTTTCTCTTTTTTAAACTCATTTCTTTCTCCTTTCATTCCCCCTTTTTCTCCCTATACATTTTCCCCATTTTCCCCCTTTTTTTCCCCATACACCCCCTATAATTTCCCCCTTTTTTCCCCAAACAACCCCCTATATTTTTTCCCTTTTTTTTCCCCTTTTCTCCACTTGCACCCAATAATTTTCCCCCTTTTTCCCCCTCTTTTTCCCCATTTTTTCCCCATACACCCCCCCATAACTTTTCCCCCTTTTTCCTATTTTTTTCCCTTTCCCCTCCCTTTTTCCTGCCCTATTTTTCCCCCTATTTTTCCCACCGAACCCCAATTTCTCTGGAGAAGGAATTTCACTGATTTTCCCCCCATTTTTCTCCTATTTTTTCCATATTTATCCCAGTGAACCCCAATTTCTCAGGCTCGGAGCACGGCGCACACGCGGCAGCAGGTGCTGGAATGGGAGAAGGAATTTTCACTCATTTTTCCCCAATTTTCCCCTATTTTCCCCCCCCTATTTATGGCAGTGAACCCCAATTTCTCTGGAGAAGGAATTTCACTCATTTTTTCCCCAATTTTTCCCCCTATTTTTGGCAGTGAACCCCAATTTCTCTGGGTCGGAGCCCAAGCGCTCCCGCACGGCGCACACGCGGCAGCAGGTGCTGGAATTAGAGAAGGAATAGAGAAGGAATTACACGAATTATTCCCCTATTTTTCCCTAATTTTCCCCAATTTTTCCCCCTGTTTTTGGCAGTGAACCCCAATTTCTCTGGAGAAGGAATTCCATTCATTTTCCCCCATTTTTCCCCATTTTCCCCTTAGTGAACCCCAATTTCTCGGGCTCGGAGCCGAAGCGCTCCCGCACGGCGCACACGCGGCAGCAGGTGCTGGAGCTGGAGAAGGAATAGAGAAGGAATTTCACTAATTATTCCCCAATTTTTCACCCATTTTTTCCCCATTTTTTCCCCTATTTTCCCCCATTTTTCCCCCATAGTGAACCCCAATTTCTCGGGCTCGGAGCCGAAGCGCTCCTGCACGGCGCACACGTGGCAGCAGGTGCTGGAATTAGAGAAGGAATAGAGAAGGAATTACACTAATTATTCCCCTGTTTTTCACCCATTTTTTCCCCTATTTTCCCCTATTTTCCCCTTAGTGAACCCCAATTTCTCGGGGTCGGAGCCGAAGCGCTCCCGCACGGCGCACACGCGGCAGCAGGTGCTGGAATTAGAGAAGGAATAGAGAAGGAATTTCGCTAATTTTCACTAATTTCTGCCATTTTCCCCCCATTTTTCCCCCATAGTGAACCCCAATTTCTCTGGCTCGGAGCCGAAGCGCTCCCGCACGGCGTACACGCGGCAGCAGGTGCTGGAGCTGGAGAAGGAGTTCCACTACAACCGGTACCTGACGCGGCGGCGCCGCATCGAGGTGTCGCACGCGCTGGGGCTGAGCGAGCGGCAGATCAAGATCTGGTTCCAGAACCGCCGCATGAAGTGGAAGAAGGATCACCGGCTGCCCAACACCAAAACCCGAGCGGCGCCCCCCGCCCCGGAGCCGCCCCCCGCCGCCCGCGCAGCCCCCGGAGCCCCCGGCCGACATCACCCGCTTGTGACCGGGGCGGCGCCGGGGCGGCGGGAAAGCCGGAAATTCGGATTTTTCTGCCCTGGTTACACTGGAAATTCGGAT
Organism: Setophaga petechia; assembly: GCA_024362935.1. Classification (NCBI taxonomy): domain Eukaryota; kingdom Metazoa; phylum Chordata; class Aves; order Passeriformes; family Parulidae; genus Setophaga; species Setophaga petechia. The sequence continues at coordinate 9,556 of JANCRA010000374.1, forward strand.
TTTTCTGCCCAGGTTATGGCAGAAATTCCAAAAATTCGGATTTTCCTACCTGGGTTATAAGGAAAAGTCGGAAAAAATCGGATTTTTCTACCTGAGTTATAAGGAAAATTCGGAAAAAATTCGGATTTTTCTACCTGGGTTATAAGGAAAAGTCAGAAAAAATCGGATTTTTCTGCCCTGGTTACACTGGAAATTCGGATTTTTCTGCCCAGGTTATGGCAGAAATTCAAAAAATTCGGATTTTTCTACCTGGGTTATAAGGAAAATTCGGATTTTTCTACCTGGGTTATAAGGAAAAGTCGGAAAAATTCGGATTTTTCTGCCCTGTTTACAGTGGAAATTCGGATTTTTCTACCCTGGTTACAGTGGAAATTCGAAAAATTCGGATTTTCCTACCTGGGTTATAAGGAAAATTCAGATTTTTCTACCTGGGTTATAAGGAAAAGTCGGAAAAATTCGGATTTTTCTGTCCTGGTTACACTGGAAATTCGGATTTTTCTACCTGGGTTATGGCAGAAATTCGAAAAATTCGGATTTTTCTACCCTGGTTATAAGGAAAAGTCGGAAAAATTCGGATTTTTCTACCTGGGCTATGAGGAAAAGTCGGATTTTTCTACCTGGGTTATAAGGAAAATTCGGAAAATTTCACAATTTTCTGCACAGGGTGTAGTGAAAATTCGGATTTTTCTACCTGGGTTGTAAGGAAAATTCGGAAAATTCGGATTTTCCTACTTGGGTTATAAGGAAAATTCGGGAAATTCGGATTTTGCTACCTGGGATATAAGGAACATTCGGGAAAATTCGGATTTTTCTGCCCTGGGTTATAGCAGAAATTCGGATTTTTCTGCACGGGGCGGAGCGGAAAAGTCGAGAAATTCGGAATTTTCTACCTGGGTTGTAAGGAAAATTCGGAAAATTCGGATTTTCCCACCCAGATTGTAACGGGAATTCGGATTTCCACGCAGATTGGGATGAGGAATTCCAAAAATTCGGATTTTTCCGCCTGGGTTGTAACAGGAATTCCGGTTTTCCTGGGATGGGAAATTCGGTTTTTTTTTAAAAAATTCGGATTTTTCCCCGCCCAGATTAGAACAGAAATTCCGATTTTCCGACCGTGTTGTAACGAAAGTTCTGAATTTCCAGCCCAGGTTTGAAGGAAAAATCCGAATTTCCTACCCCAAAAATCGGCGCCGTGCAGGGACTGCGGCTCGGATAGATTCTAATATATAAATCTCTATATTTGGGGTTTTCTTCCTTCTTTTGGGGTGCGAGGAATTCTCCCTTTGTCGTTGGTATTGATTATTATTATTACTATTATTATTAATGATATTATTGTTTTATTTGTTTTATTAAGCCCCCTGCGGGTGTCAAAAATCAGCTTATTATTATTATTATTATTATTATTATTATTATTATTATATTATTGTTATTTTTATTTCCCCCTACGCGTCAAATCTCAAGATTCTCCCTATTATTTTTAATAATTTTTAAATTATTATTTATTATTATGAATATAACTTTATTCATTTTATTCATCCCCTGCGTCTGTCATAACTTGACCCCTCTTTAAATCCTCCCAATTATCATTATTAATTGCTTTAATTATTCTTTTATTAATGTGTGTGCCGAAGTTTAACCCCTCTTTAAATCATCCCAATTATTATTCATATTTAATTGTTTTAATTATAATTTTATTAATCCCCTGCTCGTGTCGAAACTCCACCCCGCTTTAAATTCCCCCAGTTATTGTCATCATTAGTAATTAATTATTTTAATTATTATTTAATTACCGCCCCCATTTTTAGCTGCATGTCGGAGGTCGCATGAGCCCAGGTGGCCGCACCTGGAGAAACTTTCCAAAAACGGGTTTTTCACCCCTTTTCCAGGGCTTTATTTATTTTTTATTTATTTTTAATTTATTTTCTATTTATTTCGGGGTGTGGGAAACCCTGGGGGGGGTTTAGGGAAAACCTTGGGGGGGTCTGGAGGGCGAAAAACACAAAAAAAAATCAAAATAAACCAAAATATTGTGACTTTTTTTTATTCTCCCCAAATGCACAGGAACCGCCAAATTCTGGCGAGGGAAGGCAAAAAAAAAATCTGAAAAATCTCAATTTTAGGGGCGGGGAGGGAGGAGAAATTTTTAAAAATCAGCCCCGAGGGAGCAAAAAAAAAGCAAAAATTCAATTTATTTACCCCAAAAAGCCGCTCTGAGGGGTTTTGTGGTGGGGTTTTTTTGTGTTTTTCGGGCGGAAAAAAATGGATAATTTGAATTATGGAATTTCCCCCTCCTGCTCGTTGTAAAACTGCAATAAAAAGGGAATTTTGGTGCGTTCTGTGACGGTCTCGGTGTCAATAAAAGCGCTCGGTGTGAATTTGTTTTATTCCCGTGTCTGGCGGTTTTATTTAAAGCCCCAAATCCCCTCCAAACCCGCCCAAAAAAAAAAAGGATGAAATTAATGAGGTTTATAGTAAAATTAATTATTTATGGCAATGATCGGGGCTGATGAATCAGGGCTAAAAAAAAATAAATAAAGTTTGAGCCGAGTTAAAAAATGGGAAATTTTAGGGTTTGAAACCCGGGAATGGGGAATGGGAACGGGATGGACACAGGGACGGGGACAGAGGGACAGGGACGGACAGAGGGACACACAGACACCTGTGACCCCGTCATGTCGGTGGCTTCGGGAGGAAAATCCCCAAAATCCCGTTAAAATCCCTGAAATCCATTAAAATCCCCGAAATCCCATTAAAATCCCCAAAATCCCATTAAAATCCCAAAAATCCCATTAAAATCCCTGAAATCCCATTAAAATCCCCAAAATCCCATTAAAATCCCCGAAATCCCATTAAAATCCCTGAAATCCCATTAAAATCCCCGAAATCCCATTAAAATCCCTGAAATCCCATTAAAATCCCCGAAATCCCATTAAAATCCCAAAAATCCCATTAAAATCCCAACAATCCCATTAAAATCCCCGAAATCCCAGAAATCAAACCCAGAAATCAATCCTGGGCCGGGCTTTGGGCCCTGCAGGGCCCCGGAGCTTCAGAATTCCCAGAAATCCCCAGAAATCCCCAGAAATCCCCAGAAATCCCCAGAAATTCCCAGAAATTCCCAGAAATCCCCAGGAAAAGGGAACGGAACGGCCGAAAATCGGGATCGGCCCCACTTTGGGGCTTTTTGGGGTTTTTTTGGGGTTTTTGAGTTTTTGGGGTTTTTTTGGGTTTTGATGGGGGCGTGTCCCGGCCTTATGGGCGTGTCCTGTCCAAAGGGGCGTGTCCTGTCAAAGGGGGGCGTATCCTGTCAAAGGGGGCGTGTCCTGACCAAAAGGGCGTGTCCTGTCCAAGGGGGCGTGTCCTGTCCAAGGGGGCGTTCCCTGTCTTGTGGGCGTGTCCCTGTCGCTGTCGCTGTCCCTGTCCCTGCCCGTCCGGCCCTGTCCGTCCTTGGGGCCGTGTCCCTCTGTCCGTGTGTCCGAGTCCGTCCGTCCGTCTGTCCGTGTCCTTCCCCGCGTCCGTGCGTCCTTGTCCCTGCTCCTGTCACCCCCCGTCCCTCTGTCCGTGTCCCCATGTCCGTCTGTCCGTGTGTCCGTGTCCCCATGTCCGTCTGTCCGTGTCCCCCCTCTCCCTCTGTCTGTTCCCCCTGTCCGTGTCCCCTCTCCCGTCCCTCTGTCCGTGTCCGTGTGTCCGTCCGTCCCCTGTCCGTCTGTCCCCTGTGCTTCCGTCCCCGTGTCCGTATCCCTCTGTCCGTGTGTCCGTCTGTCCGTATCCCTCTGTCCGGTGTGTCCGTCTGTCCGTGTCCCTCTGTCCGTGTCCCCATGTCCGTCTGTCCGTGTCCCCCCCCTCCCTCTGTCTGTCCCCCCTGTCCGTGTCCGTGTGTCCGTCTGTCCCAGTGTCCCCGTGTCCGTCTGTCCGTGTGTCTGCGCCCCCCTGTCCATCTGTCCGTGTCCGTATGTTCCCCTGTCCCTCTGTCCGTGTGTCCGTGTGTCCCTGCGTCCGTCTGTTCGTGTGTCCGTCTGTCCGTGTCCCTCCCCCTCTCCCCGCGGGTTTCTTCCCCCCCATTTTCCCGATCGATTCCCGATCCATTCCCGATCCGTTCCCGGCCCCGATCGATTCCCCCGGAGCGCCCCTTCCTCCCTCCCTCCCTCCCTTCCTCCTCCTCCTCTTCCTCCCCTTCATCCTCATCCTCCCCCTCGCCCCCCCTTCCTTCCCTTCCCACCCCAAGAAAACCCCAAATTCCCCCAAAATAACCCCAAACCCGTCCTTGGGGGTGAAACCCCAAAAACGCACCGGGATCTGCTCCTTCCTCATCCTCATCCTCCTCCTCCCCCTCCTTTCCACCCAAAACCCCCCACATACCCCCAAAAACCCCCAAACCCACCCTAAAAACCGGGATCCGCTCCCTCCTCATCCTCCTCCTCCTCCTTTCCCTTTCTGCCTCTCAAACAAACCCCAAACCCATCCCGGGGGGCGAATCCCCTTCATCCCACCCCAAAAAGGAGCCGGGATCCGCTCCCTCCTCATCCTCACACCCCCCGCCCTTTTCCATCCCTAAAAAACCCCAAAACCGCCCCAAAAATCCCCGAACCCATTCATGGAGAGAAACGCCTTCAGCCCACCCGAAAAATGCACCGGGATCGGCTCCTTCCTCATCCTCCTCATCCTCACACCTCCTCCTTTTCCTTTCCACCCCTCCAGAAACCCCAAACCCATCCCTGGGGGCTGAACCCCCTTTCCCTCCACCCTACAAATCCCGGGATTTTCTTCCTCCTCATCCTCACATCTCCTCCCTTTTCCACCGCCCTTTTCCACCCTTAAAAAACCCCAAACCCCCCAAAAACCCCAAACCCATCCCTGGGGGCTGCACCCCTTCCTCCCACCCTACAAATCCGGGATTTTCTCCCTCCTCATCCTCACATCTCCTCCCTTTTCCACCCTAAAAATCCCCAAATCCCCCCAAAAATCCCAAACACATCCCTGTGGGCTGCACCCCCTTCCTCCCACCCTAAAAATCCCGGGATTTTCTCCCTCCTCATCCTCACATCTCCTCCCTTTTCCACCCTAAAAAACCCCAAACCGCCCCAAAAAACCCCAAAATCATCCCTGGGGGCTGCAGCCCTTTTCTTCCACCCTACAACCCCCGGGATTTTCTCCCTCCTCATCCTCACATCTCCTCCCTTTTCCACCCTAAAAAACCGCAAATCCCCCCAAAAATCCCAAACCCATCCCTGGGGGCTGCACCCCTTCCTTCCACCCTAAAAATCCCGGGATTTTCTCCCTCCTCATCCTCACATCTCCTCCCTTTTCCACCCTAAAAATCCCCAAATCCCCCCAAAAACCCCAAACCCATCCCTGGGGCTGAATCCCCTTCCTCCCACTCTACAAACCCCGGGATTTTCTCCCTCCTCATCCTCACATCTCCTCCCTTTTCCACCCTAAAAACCCCCAAATCCCCCCAGAAACCCCAAACTCATCCCTGTGGGCTGCACCCCTTTCCCCCCACCCTACAACCCCCGGGATTTTCCCCCTCCCGCCCCATCCCGGCGGACCAAACGCGAATTTTCCCGATTTTTCTGATTTTTTTCCCCGCCGCTCTGCGGGGTTCGCGCTCGCCGGCCGGGCCCGAAGGGGTTAAGGGAGGAGCGGCTGTGATTTATGGGATTTCGGGTTTTATGGCTTTTTATGGCCGCGCTCGGGTTCACGCGGAGTTCAGGGGGAGCCGCGGCTGAAGGATGGGAGCGGCCCCGGGCAGGGGAGGGGGCGAGGCCGCCCCCAACCCAAAAACCCCCGCGGGTCCCGCCAGGGGGGCTCGGGGGCGGCCTCGGGCATTGGGGGAGCTGGGGGGGTCCGCACCCCGAAAATCCGCGGGGTTTGGGGGGGGATTTTGAGGATTTGTACCCCAAAAATCCGCGGGGTTTGTGGGGGGATTCTGAGGATTTGTACCCCAAAAATCCGCGGAGTTTGTGGGGATTTCTACCCCAAAAATCCGCGGGGTTTGTGGGGGGATTCTGAGGATTTGTACCCCAAAAATCCGCGGGGTTTGTGGGGGGATTCTGGGGATTTGTACCCCAAAAATCCCAAGGGTTTGTGGGGATTTGTACCCCAAAAATCCCAAGGGTTGGGGACGGGGGTTTGGGGATTTGTACCCCAAAAATCCGCGGGGTTGTTGATGGGAGGTTTGGGATTTGCACCCCAAAAATCCGCGGGGTTTGGGGGGGGATTTTTGGGAATTTGTACCCCGAAAATCCGCGGGGTTTGTGGGGGGATTTTGAGGATTTGTACCCCAAAAATCCCAAGGGTTGGGGACGAGGGTTTGGGGATTTTTACCCCAAAAATCCGCGGGGTTGTTGAGGGGGGGTTTGGGATTCGCACCCCAAAAATCCGCAGGGTTTGGGGGGGAATTGGGGTTTACGGACACAGGGAATGGAAAAGGGGGAGCTGGGAGGGTCCGCACCCCGAAAATCCGCGGGGTTTGGGGGGGGATTTTTGGGATTTGTACCCCAAAAATCCCCGGGGTTTGGGGGGGGGGGGATTTTGGGAATTTGTACCCCAAAAATCCCAAGGGTTGGGGACGGGGGTTTGGGGATTTTCACTCCAAAAATCCGCGGGGTTGTTGAGGGAGGGTTTGGGATTTGCACCCCAAAAATCCGCGGGGTTGTTGGGGGGGATTTTTTGGGATTTTCAGCCCCAGGGAGCGGAAAAAGGGAAAGGCTCCGTACCCCCAAAATCTCCTGGGCCGGTGGGGATTTCTGGGATTTCCAGCCCTAGGGGATGGAAAAGGGGGGAAAAGGAGCTGGGGTGGGGGGGTCCGGACCCCAAATTCCCGTTTTGGGGTGGCTGGGGCCGCTCCGGCCCCGATTCCCGAGGCCAACACCACAAATGCCCCCCAAATTCCCGGGGCAAACACCACAAATCCTCCCAAATTCCCGGGGCAAACACCACAAATCTCCCCAAATTCCCGAGGCAAACACCACAAATCTCCCCAAATTCCCGAGGCAAACACCACAAATTCCCCCCAAATTCCCGAGGCAAACACCAGAAATCCCCCCCAAATTCCCGGCGCGGCTCGGAACGAGTGGAAGGAGTTGATGGAAGGCAGCGAGGGCCTCACCTCCCGCAGCAGCGGCCCCATAAATTTCCCAAACGTGACTCGGATCCCAAACGCGGCCGCGGCTCCCTCGCCGCCCTCCAACTGCTCCTCCCGCGCCCGCAGCTACAGGGCTGCTTAATTTTATTTTATTTTATTTTATTTTATTTTATTTTATTTTATTTTATTTTATTTTATTTTATTTTATTTTATTTTATTTTATTTTATTTTTATTTTTATTTTAAAAATTTATTTTATTTTTATTTTATTTAATTTTAATTTTAATTTTAATTTTTTTTATTTTATTTGAATTTTATTTTATTTATTTTATTTTATCCTATTTTATTTTATGTTTAATTTTATTCTATTGTAATATTTAGTTTTATATTAAATTTTATATTTATTTTATATTGTATTTATTTTATTGTGTATTTATTTTATTCTGTATTTATTTTATACTCTTTCTATTTTATTTTATAATTTTTAAGACGTATTTTATTATTATATATTCCATTTTCTATTATATTTTTATTCTCTTTGATATATTTTATTCTGTATATTTTATTTTATTTTTTAATTATTTTATTTTCTTTCCGCCTCTCCCGGCTGCAGGACCCGCCCGCCCTCGAGCGGCCCTTGCGGGAATGTTAATGAGATGGGAATGTTAATGAGATGCAAATTCCACCAGCCCTTAATCGCTCTCTGGGCCGGAGCGCGTGTTTGTGTGTGTGAACGTGCCTAATTAACGCTCCTAATTAACGCTCCTAATTAGCGCAGCGGTGCAGGGCGCGGCTCGGGGCACCCCGAGCGTTCCCATCGGTTCCTCCAGGATCCTGTAAATTCCTATAAATTCCTATAAATTCTTGTGGGTTCCCGTAGGTTCACACAGATTCCTGAAGGTTCCCAATTCCCGGTGTTTTATCCCAATTCCATCTCCCTGCGTTCCCACAGGTCCCCAGTTCCCGTAAATTGGGGTTTAATTGAAACCCAATTAACGCCCCTCAGTTCCAGACGTCTGCGGTTCCACAAATCCCCGATTTCACATTTCTGCAATCCCACAAATCCCGAATTCCACAAATCCCCAATTCCACATTTCTGCAATCCCACAAATCCCGAATTCCACAAATCCCCAATTCCACATTTCTGCAATCCCACAAATCCCCGATTCCACATTTCTGCAGTTCCGTAAATCCCAAATTCCACATTTCTGCAATCCCACAAATCCCCAATTCCACATTTCTGCAATCCCACAAATCCCCAATTCCACATTTCTGCAATCCCACAAATCCCCGATTTCACATTTCTGCGGTTCCGTACGCCCTCAATTCTGGGGATCCCCCAAACCGAAATTCCTGCAATTCCATGGATCCCCCAATTTCACATTTCTTCAATTCCATAAATCCCCAAATCCACGTTCCTGGGGGTCCATGGGTCCCGAATCCCACATTTCTGCATTTCCATGGATTCCCAATTTCACAAGTCACCAAATCGAAATTCCTGCATTTCCATAGATCCCCAAATCGATATCCCTGCAATTCCATAAATCCCCAATCCCACATTTCTGCATTTCCATGGATCTCCAATTCCGTAGGTCCCCAAATCCATATCCCTGTAATTCCATGGATCCCGAATCCCACATTTCTGCATTTCCATAAATCCCCAATTCCATAGGTCCCCAAATCCATATCCCTGTAATTCCATGGATCCCCAATCCCACATTTCTGCATTTCCATAAATTCTCAATTCCACATTCCTGCGATTCCATAAATCCCCAATCCCACATTCCTGCGATTCCATAAATCCCCAATCCCACATTTCTGCAATTCCACAGGTTCCCAACCCCTCCGGCCGCTGCCCTCGATGTCCCCAAATCCCCGGGACGTGTCCCCTTTGTCCCCTCTGTCCCCATTCCCAGCATCATTCCCAAACCCCTCCCGCTCCCCCTTCTCCCGACACCGCTGCAAATCCGCTCCGAGCGCCTCCCGAAACCCCGAGAATTCCCCCAAAACCCCCGAGAATTCCCCCAAAACCCCCGAGAATTCCCCCAAAACCCCGAGAATTCCCCCAAAACCCCGAGAATTCCCCCAAAACCCCCGAGGATTCCACCAAACCCCCGAGAATTCCCCCCAAACCCCCGAGAATTCCCCCAAAACCCCGAGAATTCCCCCAAAACCCCGAGAATTCCCCCAAAACCCCGAGAATTCCCCCAAAACCCCCGAGGATTCCCCCAAAACCCCCGAGGATTCCCCCCAAAACCCCGAGAATTCCCCCAAAACCCCGAGAATTCCCCCAAAACCCCCGAGGATTCCACCAAACCCCCGAGAATTCCCCCCAAACACCGAGGATTCCCCCTAAACCCCCGAGGATTCCCCCAAACACCCCGAGGATTCCACCAAACCCCCCGAGGATTCCCCCAAACCCCCCGAGGATTACCCCAAACCCCCCGAGGATTACCCCAAACCCCCGAGAATTCCCCCCAAACCCCCGAGAATTCCCCCAAAACCCCCGAGAATTCCCCCAAAATTCCGGTCCCGGCGGGAGCGAGCTCGGAGCCGGCACCCGAATATTCGGGAGAAAACCCTGGAGGGGACAGAGCCGGGATTTGGGATGGGGACAGGAGGGAAAAGGGGGAGAAAAGCTCGGGAGACCCCACAATTCCCCGTTTCTGGGGGTTTCACCCCAAATCCGCGCCCAGGGTGGCAAAATCCCGATTTTCCCCGATTTATTCCGGCGTTTAAAACCCCCCAGGGCAGCGAATCCCGGCTCCGCTCCGGGGCCGCTCCCAAAATTCCTCCGGCGCTTTTGGGGCGCGGAAGGAGAATTTGGGGGCGAAACCCGCGGGATTTGGGTGCTTTAAAAAACAAAACAAAACAAACCAAAGCAAAACAGGACAAAAAGCGGCCGCGGCTCCCGGGGCTCCGCCGTGACCCCGCCGCCGCCTCCCCGCGGGTGTTTTTGTTTGCTGAGCAAACAGAGCCGGGAAGCCGCGGAAATAAATCCATGGAAATCCGCGGAAATCAACCCGTGGAAATCTCGCGATCCTCGCGGCCATTTACACCTCCTTGTTTGGGTTAAAACTGGACAAAATAATAGAAGGAAAAAAAAACCCTAAAAATAATAATTATAAATAAAAAATAATAAACAATGACAAAATAATAAATAAATAAATTTAAAAAAAAATCAAACCAGCCCAGAGGGCTGGGAGCAGACGGGCTCTGCGGGAGTAACGCGGGGGTTTTTTGTGGGTTTTTTGTTGTTTTTCGGGGGGGTTTGGGGCGGACAGAGCCGCCTTGTTCGGCTCACCCCGCGCTCACCCCCATCCATCACCCCCGACACCCGCGGGGCCTCTCGCCCTTTTCATCCCCGGCCCCCGCGGTGCCGCCGCCGCGGCTCCCGAAACAGCCGGAACCTCCCCAAAACGGCGGAAACCTCCCCAAAACGGCCGAAACCTCCCCAAAATTTCCAGCGCTCATTCCGCGCTCGGAGCCGCCGCTCCCGGCACAGCCCGGCCCGCGGTTCCGAGGGAGGAAAACGAGCCCAGAATGAGGAAAAACGAGGCGAGAAAAGCTCAATTCTCCTCCCTCCGCGATTTTCTCGCCTTTCCCCGAGGAGCTCCCGCGCGGGTGGATGCGGGGCTGCGCCTTTTGGGGATTTTATCCGAATTTTTTGGCACCGGCGGGAGGATTTGCAGCATCCGAAACCCGCGCGGGTGCGGAGGAGCCGCCCGGGCGGGAGCGGCTGCGGATCCCGGGAATTCTGGCACGGACCGGGCTGGCCCTGGCACGGCGGGGGTTCAACCAGCCCGGGGGGCACCCCCAGACCGGGATTTGCACCCCCAGACCGGGATTTGCACCCCCAGACCCGGGATTTGCACCCCGAACCGGGATTTGCACCCCGAACCGGGATTTGCACCCCGAACCGGGATTTGCTCCCCCGGACCCTCCGGGACGCTCAGGTGTGCAAATCCCGGAGCCGTGGGAAGGGGCAGAGCCTCGAGAAGGTGTCCGAGGGCTGGAAATCCCAGATTCCTGCGTTCTCGGTTCCCCAAATCCCCGTTTCCCCAAATCCCCGTTTTCCCGGCGTTTCCAGTTCCACAATTCCCGTTTCCGTGTCCCGCTGGGAAGGTGCCGCACGCGGAGGGGACACGGGGACAGGAGGACACCGCGACAGGGCCAGGATGGGGACACGGGGACAGGGGGACACGGGGACAGGATGGGGACACGGGGACAGGAGGACGCCGCGACAGGGCCAGGACGGGGACACGGGGAAAGGGGGACACGGGGACAGGAGGACACAGGCACACAGGGACAGGGAGACACGGCCAGGATGGAGACAGGGGGACACGGGGACAAGAGGACACGGCCAGGACGGGAACAGGAGGACACAGGGACAGGAGGACACAGCCAGGATAGCGACACAGGGACAGGAGGATACGGGGACAGGACGGGGACACGGGGACAGGATGGGGACACGGGGACAGCAGGACACAGGGACAGGACGGGGACACGGGGACAGGAGGACACGGCCAGGATAGGGACACAGGGATGGGGACACAGGGATGGGGACACGGGGACAGGACGGGGACACGGGGACAGAGAGCCCCGCGTGTCCCCGCGGCTCTGGCCCCGCCGCGCTCTCCAAACCGCAGCAAACCGCCCCAAAACCCCCGGGGGAGCCGCGCCGCGACCCCCGCGTCCCTCCCCAGCCCATCCCCGGTACCGGGGGGCGATTCCGAGCCCCCAAACCGGGCTACGACCCCCGAACCCCCCCGACCCCACCGCCACCCCCCTCGCCCTCCCGTCCCTCCGCCCCAGCGCGGCCCCCGGGCGGGGTTTGGGGTTTTTTGGGGCGTTTTGCGCGGATCCCCCGGTCGGGGCCGGGATCCCTCATTGGCATTCCGGGCCCGGCCTGACCTCTCGGTGCACCCGGGCCGGGGCGGGGCCGGCGCGGCGGCTGCGCCCTAATTCGGCGATTACTGTCACAGCGCCATTTGTCACCGTGTCACCGCCCCGGGGACACTCGGCGGACGTCAGGGCCCCCCCGCCCCGCCCTGCCCGGCGCTGCTTTCATCTCCGCGGCTCCAATGAACGAGCGCGGGGCGAGGCTGCAGCGCCATAAATCCGCGTTTTCCTCAATCCCCATTTTCCTCAATCCCCATTTACACAAATCCCCATTTCCACAAATCCCCATTTCCCTGCGTTTCCAGTTCCTCAAATCCCCATTTTCCCCCGTGTTTCCAGTTCCATAAATCCGCATTTTCCTAAATCCCCATTTCCAGAAATCCCCATTTCCACAAATCCCCATTTCCCTGCGTTTCCAGTTCCTCAAATCCCCATTTTCCCCCGTGTTCCCAGTTCCACAAATCCGCATTTTCCTTAATCCCCATTTCCACAAATCCCCATTTCCCTGCGTTTCCAGTTCCACAAATCCCCATTTTCCTAAATCCCCATTTCCCTGCGTTTCCAGTTCCTCAAACCCCCATTTTCCCCAAACCCCGTTTCCACAGACCCCAATTTCCCTGAGTTTCCAGTTCCCCAAATCCCCATTTCCCAGTGTGTCCAGTTCTCTAAAACCCCATTTTCCTGCATTTTCAGTTCCAAAAATCCCCATTTCCCGGTGGTTCCAGTTCCCCAAATCCCCAGTTCCATAAACCCCCATTTTCCCAGTGTTTCCAGTTCCATAAATCCCCATTTCCCCAAATCCCCATTTCCCGGTTTTGCTAGTGCCACAAATCCCCATTTTCCTGCTTTTCCATTTCCATAAATCCCCATTTTCCCGGTGTTTCCATTTCCATAAATCCCCATTTCCCGTTTTTTTTCTAGTGCCACAAATCCCCATTTCCCTGAATTTCCAGGTCCCCAAAATCCCCCTAAACCACCCCAAAAACCCCCGGGATGAGGACGGACGGACGGACGGACGGACGGAGCGCCCTTGGAGCAGAGCGCTCCCCTCCCCACCCCCAATTAATTCCTGAATCAATTAAACACCGGCCAGGGCTGCGCTGCCTTCATTAACGCTCCCGGTGTTAATTAGCAACAGGCAGGAGCCGCCCTCCCCCCCCCCCTTTCCTCATTAATTAATTGCTGTCAGTAATTAATAGATCGGGGTGGGGGAGGGGCGGCGGTGACCCCGCTGTGACCCCGCGTGGGGGAGGGGCTGTCCCAAAAAAAAAAAAAAAAAAAAGGGAGGGAGGGAGGGTTTGGGGCGAAAACCTGGGAAAATCGGATGTGGGGAAATTTATGGGGTGCGGGAAAATCTGGGATATTAATATGGGAAAATCTGGGATATTAATATGAGAAAATCTGGGATGTTAATATGGGAAAATCTGGGATATTAATATGGGAAAATCTGGGATATTAATATGAGAAAATCTGGGATGTTAATATGGGAAAATCTGGGATATTAATATGGGAAAATCTGGGATATTGAGACAGGAAAATCTGGGATATTAATATGGGAAAATCTGGGATATTAATATGGGAAAATATGGAATTATCTGGGATGCTGATACGGGAAAACCTGGAATGTCAGTGAAGGAAAATCTGGGATATTCTGGGATGCTGATACAGGAAAATCTGGGATCCTTTGAGATGCTGACGTGGGAAAATCTGGGATGCTCTGGGATGTAGACACAGGAAAATCTGAGATACTGGCACAGAAAAATCTGGATTTCTCTGGGATGCCGATGAAGGAAAATCCGGGTTTCTCCGGGATGCCGATGAAGGAACACCCGGCCTTCCCGAGGCTTTTCCCGGCTGGAAAATCTCGGCCGCTGCTCATCCTCCCTTGTCCGGGCTCCCTCTGGAGTCGGCCGAGAGAATCGGCACCAAACCCGGCAATTCCGGGGAAAAAACCCCAAAAATGACAAATCCTAAATTGCCTGACTGCCCCGAATCCAGCCGGGCTGTGCCCAAACCCGGCAATTCCGGGGAAAAAACCCCAAAATGCCGAATTCTAAACGGACCCAAAATGCCGAATTCTAAACGGACCGGACCCCTAAATCCAGGCAGGGACTGAGCAGGGCAGGGAATGAGGGGCCCCCCCTGGACCCTTTCCCTTCCCAACCTTGGAAAGGGTCTGGAAAAGGGATTGGAGAGGGCAGGAAAGTCTGGGAATGGAGAACCCAAAAAATGGGAACAAACCAGGGAATGGGGGACCCAAAAAATGGGAACAAACCAGGGAATGGGGTCGGGAATGGAGAACCCAAAAAATGGGAACAAACCAGGGAATGGAGGACCCAAAAAATGGGAACAAACCAGGGAATGGGGTCGGGAATGGGGAACTCAAAAAATGGGAACAAACCAGGGAATGGGGAACCCAAAAAATGGGAACAAACCAGGGAATGGGGGACCCAAAAAATGGGAACAAACCAGGGAATGGGGTCGGGAATGGGAACCCAAAAAATGGGAACAAACCAGGGAATGGGGTCGGGAATGGGAACCCAAAAAATGGGAACAAACCAGGGAATGGGGTCGGGAATGGAGGACCCGAAAAATGGGAACAAACCAGGGAATGGGGGACCCAAAAAATGGGAACAAACCAGGGAATGGGGTCGGGAATGGGAACCCAAAAAATGGGAACAAACCAGGGAATGGGGTCAGGAATGGAGAACCCAAAAAATGGGAACAAACCAGGGAATGGAGAACCCAAAAAATGGGAACAAACCAGGGAATGGGGGACCCAAAAAAATGGGAACAAACCGGGGAATGGGGTCGGGAACGGGACCGCGCTCAGATCGCGGCACCGATCGCGGCGGGAGCGATGGGGATTTGAACGCGCCCCAGCTCCGGGCAATTGGTGACAAAAACGGTGACAAATGGGCCGAGCCCGCAGAGCCCGGAGAGACGGGAGGGGAGAAAAGGCGCGGGAGAAAGGGAAAATCTGGGTTTTTACAGAAATAAAATAAAGGAGGGAGGGAGGGGAGGAAGGGAAGGAAGGGGAGGAAGAAGAAGGAAGGGGAGGAAGAAGGAGGAAGGAGGGGAAGAGGAAGGAAGGAGGAAGGTTGGTTTGTTGGTTCCCACCTCCCCCATCCCCACAATGACTCTTTCCTTGTTTTTTTACCAATTCTCAGCTTTATTAATTCCAGAATTGCACAGAAAACGCCGCGAGGCAGCGACCCACGAACCCTCCCCCGTTTTTCCTAAAGGGAAACCGAGGCAGGGCCCACCCCCGCCCCATAAAGGACCCCCAGAGCCCCTCCCGAGGGGGAAAATGAGGCAGGGGTCACCCTCTGCCCTGTAGTGCCGCCCTAAACCCTGGTCTGAGCGGGGAAACTGAGGCAGGGCCCCTCAATCCCCTTGGCCCCAGTCCCAAACTGGTCAAACTGGGGCAGGGCTCCTCCATCCTTCTTCCCCCCAGTTCCCAACTGGTTAAACTGGTCCAGGGACCCACCAGCCCCATTTCCCCCGGTCCTAAACTGGTCAAACTGGGGCAGAGACCCTGCAACCCCCTTCTCCCCAGTACCCAAGTGGTCCAGGGACCCCTCAATCCCCTTCCCCTCAGCTCCCAACGGGTCAAACTGGGACAGGGACCCATCAATCCTCTTTTCCCCAGTCTCAAACTGGTCTAACTGGGCAGGGACCCCTCAACCCCGCTTTCTCCAGTTCCCAACTGGTCAAACTGGGGCAGGGCCCCACGAACACTCATCTCCCCAGTCCCAAACTGGGGCAGGGATCCCCAACCCCGCTTTCCCCAGTACCCGACAGGTCCATTCTGCTGCCAACCCCTTTTCCCCCAGTTCCCAACTGGTCAAACTGGGCCAGTCCCCCCTCAACCCGCTGTCCCCCAGTCCCAAACTGGTGCAGGGGCCCCCCATCCCCATTTTCCCCAGTCCCAAACTGGTCCAGTCCCCCCCCAACCCTGCTCTCCCCAGTACCCAACAGGTCCATTCCGCCCCCATCCCCATTTTCCCCAGTCCCAAACTGGTCCAGTGCCCCTTCAACCCCATTTTCCCCAGTCCCAAACTGGTCCATTCCGCCCCCATCCCCATTTTCCCCAGTCCCAAACTGGTCCATTCCGCCCCCATCCCCATTTTCCCCAGTCCCAAACTGTTCCATTCCGCTCCCATCCCCGCTTTCCCCAGTCCCAAACTGCTCCATTCCCCCTCCATCCCCGCTCTCCCCCCGTCCCCAGCCGCCCCGCGCCCGCCCCGTCCCGCACGCCCATGAGCCGCAGCACGCCGAGCTCCCGCAGCCGCCGCCGCGCCTCGCCCTCCCAGCCGCGGTTGGCGCGGGGGTTGCGGGGGGACGGGTGCGGGATCCAGGCCACGGGCACGGCCAGGCCCGCGTCCCGCAGCGCCCGGCGCGCCCGCAGCTCGGCCACGCGGCCCAGCGCCACCACGAGCCGCACGCCCAGCGCCCGCACGGCGGCGGCGAGCGCGGCCCCGCACGGCGCCAGCAGCCGCTCCCGCTCCGCCGCCCGCAGCTCCGGCGGCGCCACGTTGCGGCCCGAGGCGGCGAGGAAGAGCAGCGGGCACAGGTTGTGCACGAAGCAGTGGCGGAAGAAGGCGCGGGGGTCGGGGCACAGGCTGCGGATGAGCCCCCAGAAGCGGGCGCCGCTCACCTCGGCCCGCGGGCAGCGCAGCCCCAGCACCGGGCGCTTGGGGTGCTCGCAGGGCGGGCGCCGCACCGAGCCCGACACCCGCAGCCACTCCCGCACGTGCCACGCCTCGCCGAACGGCACCTGCGGGGCGGGCGGGGGGCGTCAGGCCCGGGGAAAACGGGGGGACACGGGGGGACACCGGGGGGGAAACGGGGGGAAACGGGGGGACACGAGGGGAGAGGGAGGGGACACGGGGGGGACACGGGGGGGACACGGAGGGGACACGGAGGGAAAACAGAGGGGACACGGAGGGGACACGGGGGGGATACGGCGGGGACATGGCGGGGACACGGGGGGGACAGGGCGGGGATACGGAGGGGACACGGGGGGGGCATGGAGGGGACAGGGGGGGACACGGAGGGGACGGGGGGGGACACAGGGGGACACGGCGGGGACAGGGAGGGGACAGCCCCGGGCCGCACAGAGTCACCCCCGTGCCTCAGTTTCCCCTCCATGGGATGCACTGGGACCCCCCCCGTGCCTCAGTTTCCCTCTCCGAGGACCCCATGGGATGGATTGGGGTCCCCCTGCCCCGTGCCTCAGCTTCCCTCCTCTGGAGACCCCCTGATCCCCCCAGCCTCATTTCCTCCCCTTTGGGACCCCGCGGGATGCACCGAGAGCCCCCCCAGCCCCTCTCCCGGTGCTGACCCCGGTCTGGGCCATACCGAAGGGACCCAGGGTCATGCCCAGGAACAGCACGGCCTTGGGTTGATGGGTTTGGGGGTTTTGGGTTTTTTGGGGGTTTTTGGGGCGCTCACCCCGGTCTGGGCCATGCCGAAGGGCCCGGGGTTCATGCCCAGGGGTTTTTGGGGTGTTTGGGGTTTTTGGGGAGCTCACCCCGGTCTGGGCCATGCCGAAGGGCCCGGGGTTCATGCCCAGGGGTTTTTGGGGTGTTTGGGGTTTTTGGGGTACCCACCCCGGTCTGGGCCATGCCGAAGGGCCCGGGGTTCATGCCCAGGGGTTTTTGGGGTGTTTGGTGTACCCACCCCGGTCTGGGCCATGCCGAAGGGCCCGGGGTTCATGCCCAGGGGTTTTGGGGTGTTTGGGGTTTTTGGGGCGCTCACCCCGGTCTGGGCCATGCCGAAGGGCCCGGGGTTCATGCCCGGGGTTTTTGGGGTGTTTGGGGTTTTTGGGGTACCCACCCCGGTCTGGGCCATGCCGAAGGGCCCCGGGTTCATGCCCAGGAACAGCACGGCCTTGGGGGAGCGCAGGAAGCGGCGCACGAAGCGGCGGTGCGGCTCCCACGCGTACTCGAGCGGCGCGTACACCACGGCCACGGGCGGGCCCGGCGGCGGCAGCGCCCGGAGCCGCTCGGACAGAGCGCGCTGCAGAGCCAGGAACCGGCGCGCCACGCCCGCGGCCTCGCCGCCGTCCTCATCCTCATCCTCATCCTCATCTTCATCCTCATCCTCAGCCTCATCCTCATCCTCATCCTCATCTTCATCCTCATCTTCATCCTCAGCACCGGCACCGCCTTCAGCACCATCGGCTCCATCGTCCTCAGCCTTCGCTCCATCATCTTCCTCAGCCCCGGCTCCTTCCTCATCTCCACCTCCGGCTCCTTCCTCCTCCTCCTCCTCCTCCTGCCGCTCCATCCCCCATCGCCTGCGGGAACACACGCGGTGGCCGCGGGGACAGAGGGGACCCGGGGGGGGACAGAGGGGACCCGGGGGGGGACAGAGGGGACCCGGGGGGGGACAGGGGAGCCCAAGGGGGGTGACAAAGGGGACAGAGGGGACCCGGGGGGGGTACAGGGGAGCCCAAGGGGGGTGACAAAGGGGACAGAGGGGCCCCAGGGGGAGGACAAGGGACTCCCAGGAGGGACAGCGGGGACAGGGGAGGTGACAGAAGGGGCAGCAGAGCCCTGGGGGGGTGACAGAGGGGACAGGGGACCCCCGGGGGTGACAGCGGAGCCCCCTCCCGGGAGGGGCGGGGCCGGCTGGCGGTGTCCCGGTGCCCGACCCCGCCTCCCCCCTCGTGTCCCCCTCCCCCAGCCCTGCCCCACCCCCCCCCGAGGATCCCTCACGGCCCCGCTCCCCCGGTGACGTCACACGCTCCCCCCGGTGACGTCACGGCCGCCGCCGCGAGCCCACCTTGAGCACGCGCCGCGTCCGCCGCGCGCCGGACCCCGCCCCCTGCCCCGACAGGCTCCGCCCCTTCCCCTTCCCGGCGTGCCCCGCGCGCCCCCGGGGGCGTGGCCCGGTCCTTTGTCTGCGCGCGGAGCTTCCCATCGTGCTTTGCGGCGGGGAAACATTCCCCAAAATCCCACCCCAAAATCCCCCTCAGACCCCCAAAATCCCACCCAGACCCTCCCTAAAATCCCCCCAAATCTCACCCGGACCCCCCCGGGGTCCCGAACGCGCGTGGGGGACTCGGGGGAGAGCGGAACCCTCACAGCAGGGGGCGGGGCCTGCTCAGGCCACGCCCCTTCCCACAGCGGGGGGCGGGGCACGCGGAGCTGCGGCGGCGCGAGGGCGCCCCCGAGCGGGAACGGGAGGGAGCGCCCCAACCTCCCCCGGTGTCACCGGAGCGTCCCCAAACCCCCCGGGACACCGGGCATGTCCCCAGCCTCCCCCGGTGTCACCCGAGCGTCCCCGGGACACCGGGCATGTCCCCAACCTCCCCCGGTGTCACCCGAGCGTCCCCAAATCCCCGGGACACCGGGCATGTCCCCAGCCTCCCCCGGTGTCACCGGAGTGTCCCCAAACCCCCCGGGACACCGGGCATGTCCCCAGCCTCCCCCGGTGTCACCGGAGCGTCCCCGGGACACCGGGCATGTCCCCAACCTCCCCCGGTGTCACCCGAGCGTCCCCAAATCCCCGGGACACCGGGCATGTCCCCAGCCTCCCCCGGTGTCACCGGAGTGTCCCCAAACCCCCCGGGACACCGGGCATGTCCCCAGCCTCCCCCGGTGTCACCGGAGCGTCCCCGGGACACCGGGCATGTCCCCAGCCTCCCCCGGTGTCACCGGAGTGTCCTCAAACCCCCCGGGACACCGGGCATGTCCCCAACCTCCCCCGGTGTCACCCGAGTGTCCCCAAACCCCCCAGACACCGGGCATGTCCCCAACCTCCCCCGGTGTCACCAGAGTGTCCCCAAACCCCCCTCCACCGCCACCCAAGTGTATCCGAACCCTCCCGTGTCACCGCAGCGTCCCCAACAATCCCTCGAGAGTCACCGAGGTGTTCCCAGGTCCCTTTGTCCCCTCCGGGCCCCCAGTGCCACCCCCAATGTCCCCGGGTCGCCTTTGTCCCCGTGCAGTGCCCGCTGTCACCACCAGGGGGCACCGGGGGACACTGGGGGGACACTGGGCTGTACTGGGGGGACACTGGGGGGACACTGGGCTGTACTGGGGACACTGGGGCTGTACTGGGGACACTGGGGCTGTACTGGGGAGACTGAGGGGACACTGGGCTGTACTGGGGACACTGGACCCATCTGGTGACACCGTGCTGGTGACATCGTGCTGGTGACGCTGTGCTGGTGCCAGCGGTGTCCCCACCCCACAGGTGGCAGCTCTGAAAAGTGACCGTTGTTTATTGGAAGCAAATCCCGGGGGGTTGGGGACATCCAGGGGAGGTGGGGGGGGACAGAGGGGACAGGGGGGACACGGGGACACCCCGGGGGGGCCCCAGCTAAAAACACCGACTTTAAAAAACACCAAAATCGGGGCCGGCCCCCAAACCCGCCCCGGCGGCGGGGACAGGCCGGGGACACCCCCGGGGCAGGGCAGGGTCACCCTGTCCCCAGGGGCACACGGGAGGGGACAGGGGACAGTCCGGGGTCTGTACAGATGGGGAGGGGGCTTAGCTGCGGGGGGGGTCCCGCTCCTTGGGCTCGCTGTCCTCGGGGTACGCGTGCCACGTCAGCCGCTCCTCGTAGAACGCGATGACAATCTGGGGACACTTGAGGTTGGCCTCCTTGGCCAGCACCAGGTCAGCCTCGTCCGTGTCCTTCCTGCGGGGACAGGGCACAGCGTGGGGACAGGCTGGGGACACGGGGACAAACCGGGGACACAGACGGGAAGCAGGGACAAAGGGACAAACTGGGGACAAAGGGACAAACTGGGGGACACAGACAGGAACTGGGGACACAGACAGGAACTCGGGACAAACTGGGGGACACAGACAGGAACTGGGGACACTGACGGGAACTGGGGACACAGACGGGAACTGGGGACACAGACAGGAACTGGGGACAAAGAGACAAACTGGGGACACAGACAGGAGCTGGGGACACAGACGGGAACTGGGGACAAAGGGACAAACTGGGGGACACAGACAGCAACTGGGAACAAACTGGGGGACACAGACAGGAACTGGGGACAAAGGGACAAACTGGGGGACACAGACAGGAACTGGGGACACAGGGATAAACTGGGGACAAAGGGATAAACTGGGGACACAGACAGGAACTGGGGACACAGATGAGAACTGGGGACACAGATGAGAACTGGGGACACAGACGGGAGCTGGGGACAAAGGGACAAACTGGGGACACAGACAGGAGCTGGGGACACAGAGGGGAGCTGGGGGTGCCAGGGGACACAGGGACAGCGAGCAGGTGGCCTCACCACTTCATGAGGAACATGAGGTCCCCGCAGGAGTCGGTGGCCCCGATGATCTTCTCGGGCTCCAGCCCCCGCTCGAAGCCGCGGGCGATGTCGTTGCTCTGCGGGTTTGGGGAAAAACGGGATGGATTTGGGGAAAAACGGGATTTGGGGAAAAACGGGATTTGGGGAGGAGGAGAGGTCAGGGAAGGGTCCCAGCGTGGTGGCACTGGGGGAGTGGCCCCATGTCTGGGCACTGTCCCCTTCCCTGGTGGCCATTCCAGGAGTCCCCATGGAGAGGATCCTGGGTGCCACTGTCCCCATGCCCTCCCTGTGTCCCCATCCTCATCCCCATGTCCCCATCTCCATCCCTGTGTTGCCATCCCATCCTGGTGTCCCCATGTCCCCAGTGTCCCCTCTCACCTCCCACTGTCCCTGTCCCCATCCCTGTGTCCCCACGCCCGTGTCCCCGTGTCCCTCCTCACCTCCCACTGTCCCTGTCCCCATCCCTGTGTCCCCATCCCTGTGTCCCCGTGTCCCTCCTCACCTCCCACTGCCCGTGTCCCCATGCCCGTGTCCCCGTGTCCCTCCTCACCTCCCTCTTCTTCTTGGCCCTGCCGTCCTCCCCGGGCAGTCCCTTGCGCTTGGCGCCCTCGGGGCGCTCGCGGGGCCGCGTCCCCTCGCTGTCCCTCATGTCCCTCATCCTGCGGTCCTTGCGCAGGAACTGCGAGATCAGCTCGGGGCAGTCCAGGTTCTTCTCGGGCTCCCACGTGTTGTGCTCCCTGGGGACACACGGGGACAGGGGACATGCTCAGGGGACAGCCAGGGACACCCTCACATATTGTGCTTGCTGGGGGACACACGGGGACAGGGGACACGCTCAGGGGACAGCCAGGGACACCCATGGACACCCAGGGGACATCCAGGGAGACCCAGGGGACATCCAGGGACACCCCCACGTGTTGTATTCCCTTGGGGACACAGTCAGTGGACAGGGGACACCCAGGGGCAGCTAGGGACACGGCCAGGAGACACCCAGGGACACAGCCAGGGGACAGGGCACACACATGGACACGGGCAGGGGACACGCAGGGACACAGCCAGGGGACAGGGCACACACAGGGGACAGGGCACACACATGGACACGGGCATGGGACACCCAGGGACACACACAGGGGACACGCAGGGCTCTGTGCCCCCTGCCAGGGCTGTCCCCTGCTGTCCCCGTGTCACTCACTCGGAGAAGCCCTTCCACTTGAGCAGGTACTCGGCCTGGCCCCTCACCACGCGCCGGTCCAGAACCTTCTCCACCACATACTCCTCCTCCTCCCCCGAGGACGAGCTGTCGGCTGCCCGCCGGCTCCTCCTGCCCATAGCGCAGCCACCGCTCTGGGGACAGGGACACAAGTGTCACACAGTGTCACCGTGGCACGGGGAATGTCACCATGGGTCACAGAATGTCACCATGGCACAGGGAATGTCACACAGGGGCTGCTCCTGCCCACAGCACAGCACTGGGGACAGGGACACGAGTGTCACACAGTGTCACCGTGGCACAGGGAATGTCACCATGGCATGGGCAATGTCACCATGGCACAGGGAATGTCACCCTGGCACTGCCCGCCAGCTCCTCCTGCCCATAGCGCAGCCACCGCTCTGGGGACAGGGACACGAGTGTCACACAGTGTCACCATGGGTCACAGAATGTCACCATGGGACATGGCACTGCCCGCCAGCTCCTCCTGCCCATAGCGCAGCCACCGCTCTGGGGACAGGGACACGAGTGTCACACAGTGTCACCGTGGGTCACAGAATGTCACCATGGGACATGGCACTGCCCGCCGGCTCCTCCTGCCCATAGCGCAGCCACCGCTCTGGGGACAGGGACACGAGTGTCACACAGCGTCACCATGGCACGGGGAATGTCACCATGGGTCACAGAATGTCACCATGGCACAGGGAATGTCACCGTGGCACAGGGAATGTCACACAGGGGCTGCTCCTGCCCACAGCACAGCACTGGGGACAGGGACACGAGTGTCACACAGCGTCACCGTGGCACGGGGAATGTCACCATGGGACATGGCACTGCCTGCCAGCTCCTCCTGCCCATAGCGCAGCCACCGCTCTGGGGACAGGGACACGAGTGTCACACAGTGTCACCATGCGTCACAGAATGTCACCATGGGACATGGCACTGCCCGCCGGCTCCTCCTGCCCATAGCGCAGCCACCGCTCTGGGGACAGGGACACGAGGGTCACACAGTGTCACCATGGGTCACACAATGTCACTGTGGCACAGGGAATGTCACACAGCCACAGCAGAGCACTGGGGACATGGCGTTGTCACCCGCGGGGGAACAGGGGACAGCTCAGAGGGGGATTTGGGGACCCTGGAGCTCCTTAAAAGGGACATTGGGGTCATTTTGGGACCCCCAAGGTGGGATTTGGGGACACCAGGGGATGCCCAAGAGGGATTTGGGGACACCTGGGGATGCCCAAGAGGGATCTGGGGACACCAAAGGATGCCCAAGAGGGATTTGGGGACAACAGGGGATGTCCAAGAGGGATTTGGGGTCATCTTGGAATCCCCAAAAGGGTTTTGGGGTAACTTTGGGAGCTCCAAAAGGGATTTGGGGTCATTTTGTGATCCCAAAAAGAGATTTGGGGTCATTTTGTGATCCCAAAAAGGGATTTGGGGTCATTTTGTGATCCCAAAAAGAGATTTGGGGTCGTTTTGGGACTCCCAAAGGGAAAACCCAAGGTGGAGCACAGGAGGGGCCGATTCCTAAAAACCAGCGGGGATTTACGCACGAAGAAACAAGATTTGGGCTAAAAACCCCTAAAAAAAACCCCCAGAGAATTTAGAACGAAACGGAATTTGGAATAAATCCCCTAAAACTGAGGGGGGATTTGGGAGCACAGAAATGGAATTTGAGCTAAACCCCTCAAAAATGAGGACGATTAAAAGCCAGACGCTTTAAGAAAACCCCAATTGGGGATTATTTCCCGTCCCTCCCGGCAGGATTTTAGCGGATTTCTTTCTTCCAAACGGAGCCCCGGGAGGGACGCGGGGAATTCCTCGCTCCGGGCTGGAATTTCCTGCCGGATTCCCGGCGGGGATTCGGGCGGGAACCGGGAGGTTCTGGGTGGATTCCCGAGGGAAAAGGGGCCGGTTTGGGTGGGAAAAGGCGAATTCAGGAGAGGAAAATCCATGGCGGAGCCCCCGGGGCGCCGGTCCCGGATCCCGCGCCCGGGAATCCTGAGGGAACAAAGGGAACGCGCCGCGCTGAGGCCAGAAGCGCCTCTCCAGGGCTTAGAACCGCAGCTCTGAGGGAAAAGCCGCCGGTGTGAGGCGGGGAAAGCGGCGGTTTGAGGGGGGACGCGGCGGTTTGAGGGCAAAATCCGCAATTTTGGGGTAAAAAGCCGCAGATTTGGGTTCAAAGAGCCGCTGAGGGGCCCGGTGCGCGGGCCTGGGGGCGGGTCTAGAAGCGCGCCGCGGTAAGCGATTGGTCAGATCAGCCGCGCGCCCGCGACGTAATTGGCTGAGCGCCCCGCCGGTCGCCGCAGCCCCGCCGCGCCACTATTGGGCGGTGGAACCGTCACTCCAAGTGCCGCCCCGCCTTCGCTGCACCGCTATTGGCCAGAGCGCCTGACAATCCATGCACCGCCCCACCTCCCGCTCGGTGCTATTAAATACCGCGCCCGTCACTCCGCGCCTGGCCCCGCCTTCCGCCAGCATCCAATGGCCACCGCGCCTGTCCATCACAGCGGCGGACCCGCCCCCGCGCTGCCGCCCATTCATCCGCCGCCCGCCGCCGGCGCTACCTGCGCGTGGAGCGGCTCCGGCGCGGGCCCGTCCGCCGCGGTTTGGCCGCCGCTCCGAGCTGCCGCCGCTCCGCGCTCCGCCCGCCAAAACCGCCCGCAGCGCGCAGGCGCCGCCGGCCGCGCTCCGCGCATGCGTCCGCCCGCCTTTCCCCCCTCCCCAGAGCCCGCCGCGATTGGCGCATGCGCTGCTCCGGGCGCACCTTGGGGCCGGCGGGCGGGCGGCCCCTTCTCGCCGCCGCCGGGAGTCGCCGCCGCCGCCCCGCTCTGCGCCCGCCGCGCCGCTCTCGCCGAGCTGCGCTGGGCCCGCCGGCGGCCGGCGCTGAGCGACGGCCGCGCCCGCCAATGGGGACCGTCCCCCTGCGCGCCCGGCCAATGAGCGCCTCTCTGGGGGCGGGCCCTCCGCCTTTCCAACCAATCCGCGGCGCGCCGGGGAGTCTCCGGGCCGGAGCGGGAAAAGCAGCGCGGGGCGTGGCGACAGCAATTCCCCCCAGTCACCGCGGCGCGGGGGCGGGACGTTTCTTGGAAAAGCCAATCAGCCGTGGGACTGTGGGCGGAGCTTGTTCACCCACCCAATGAGGCGGCGGCGCCGCGAGGCGTCAGCCAATGGGAGGCGGCGCGGGGGCCGTGAGGGCGGCGGGGGCGACCGGGTGAGGCGGCGGCGCTCGCGTCGCTCGGCCCCTTTCCGTGTCGGCCCTCGCAGAGGGAGCATCGCGCGCTGCCGCCACCGCCCGGCCCGCCCCGCCCCGCGCCGCCGCCATGGCCAAGGCCGAGGTCAGCGCCCGCACCGCGGTCCCGCTCGCCCATCCGCGCGCGGTGGTTTTTTATCAATCCCGTCCGCCCGTCCCCCCCCCGCTCGGCGCGCCGCCCCCGCCGCCGCCGCCTGGCGGGCCGCGGGAGCTCAGTGCGCCTGCGCGCCGCGCGCCCCCCCCTCCCCTCACCCGCGCAGGCGCCATTGGGGGGGGGGGGTCACACACAGGGCTCCCCATCCCCCTCCCCTTCCTCATGATCCATTTTGGGGGGGGGTCCCACAGAGCCCCCCCTCAGGATCCATTTTGGGGGGGGGTTCCCACCGAGATCCCTCCATCCTCTTCCTCCCCCCCCCCTCTCCCTTCTGGCGCATGCGCGACCCCCCCTCTCCCACCGCCCCCACCCCCCCGCGCGCGCTCCCGCGGCCACGTGCGCGTCCTTTGTGTCACCCGGGGTGGGAGGGGACGCGCCAATATGGGGAGGGGGACACGCGGGGGTCGTGGAGGTAACGGGAGGGGAGGTGGGATTTTGGGGCTGGGGGGGAGGAAATTTGGGGTGGGGGGGCCTGGGAGGGTTTAAAGTTAAAGCTGGGGGGAGGTGGAGTTCAAAATTAGGGTTGGGGGTGTCAAAGGTAGGGGATGGAGGGGTTGGAGGGGTGAAAAACAGGGGCTGGGGGCACTGAGGGGAGGGGGAGGCTTCAAAAATGGGGACTGGGGGAGAGATTGGGGGTCCTGGGAGGTGGGGAAATTTGGGTTGGGGGAGCCTGGGTTGGTGCTGGGGGTCTGGTGCCCCCGCCCCAGACTGGGATGGGGATGCTCAAGAATCAGGTGGTCCCAAAAATTTGGGATGGGGGAGCTCGGGGGGGTCCCTGTGGGGCCAGGGATGGGGTCCAGGGGGGCTCAGGGGTCTGGTGAGGGGGGGGGGGCATTTGTTAACGGTGGGTTTGGGATGTCAGGAGCTGGGGGGGGTCCCAGGAGGGATTTCTGGGTCCCAGGAGGGGTTTTGGGGTGTCAGAGTTGTGAGAGGGGTCCCAGGGAGGGTTTGTTTGGGTCCCAGGAGGGATTTTGGAATTATGGGGGTCCCAAGAGGGATTTTGGGGTGTGAGGAGGGTCCCAGGAGGGATTTTGGAATTATGGGGGGGTCCCAGGAGGGATTTCTGGGTCCCAGGAGGGGTTTTGGGGTGTCAGGGCCCCCAGAGCTGGGTGAGGCAGTTTTGGAGCTCCCCAGCCCCACCGTGAGCTGGGTGAGGGGGTTCTGGGGGGGATTTTGGGATGTCGGCCCCACCATGGGCTGTGTGAGGGGTTTTGGGGTTCCCCTGACCCCTCTGGGGGATTTTGGGGTTCCCCTGACCCCTCTGGGGTTTTTGGGGTCCCCCTGACCCCGTCGTGTCCCCGCAGTCCCCGAAGGAGCCGGAGCAGCTCCGCAAGCTCTTCATCGGGGGCCTGAGCTTCGAGACCACGGACGAGAGCCTGCGCAGCCACTTCGAGCAGTGGGGCACGCTCACTGACTGCGTGGTGAGGGCACCCCCAGAACGGGGCTGGGGTCACTGAAAATGGGGCTGGGGTCGCTGAAAATGGGGTACCCAAAATGGGGCTGGGGTCCCCTTGGAGCAGTGGGGCACGCTCACTGACTGCGTGGTGAGGGCACCCCCAGAACGGGGCTGGGGTACCCCGAAATGGGGCTGGGGTCACTGAAAATGGGGTACCCGAAATGGGGCTGGGGTCCACTTCGAGCAGTGGGGCACGCTCACCGACTGCGTGGTGAGGGCGCCCCCAGAACGGGGCTGGGGTACCCCAGAACGGGGCTGGGGTCACTGAAAATGGGCTTGGGGTCACCAGAATCAGGGCTGAGATCCTCAAATCCCGCATTGGGGATCCCCAAAACCCAGCTGGCCCTAGCACCCCAAAACCAGCCCTGGGATCACCAAACCAGCCCTGGGATCCCCAAACCAGCCCTGGGATCCCAAAAGCAGTCCTAGGATCCCAAAACTGGTCCTAGTACCTCAGAAATGGTCATGGGATCCCTAAAACCAGCCCTGGGATCCCAAAACCATCCCAGGGACCCCAAAACCATCCCTGGCATCCCCTAAGCCCAGGGCAGCCCCTGGCAGCTCCAGACTGGGGCCACAGCCCGGCCTGGGGTGTGCGTGTGCCCTCACCTG
The DNA here is from genome assembly GCA_024362935.1 of Setophaga petechia. NCBI lineage: Eukaryota > Metazoa > Chordata > Aves > Passeriformes > Parulidae > Setophaga > Setophaga petechia. The sequence continues at coordinate 37,528 of JANCRA010000374.1, forward strand.
TGTGTGTCACCTGTGTGTGTCACCTCTGTGTGTGACCCTTCACCTGTGTGTGACCCTTCACCTGTGTGTGTCCCTGCCGTGTCCCCGCTGTCCCCAGGTGATGCGGGACCCCAACACGAAGCACTCATGGAGTTTTGGGTTTATCACATCCCTGTGTCCCTGTCCTGTCCCTGCTGTGTCCCCATGTCCCTGATGTGTCCCTGCCATGTCCCTGAGCTGTCCTTGCTGTCCCCAAATGATGCGGGACCCCAACACGGAGCGCTTGTGGGACTTCGGGTTCATCGCATCTCTGTGTCTGTCCCTGTGTCTGTCTCCATGTCCCTGTGTCTGTCCCTGTGTCCCTGTGTCTGTCCCTGCCCTGTCCCTGTGTCTGTCCCCATGTCCCTGTGTCTGTCCCCGTGTCCCTGTGTCTCAGATTTGTCCCTGCTGTCCCCAGGTGATGTGGGACCCCAACACGAAGTGCTTGCGGGGCTTTGGGTTCATTGCATCCTGTGTCTGTCCCTGTGTCTGTCCCCGTGTCCCTGTGTCTGTCCCCGTGTCCCCGTGTCTCAGATTTGTCCCTGCTGTCCCCAGGTGATGCGGGACCCCAACACGAAGCGCTCGCGGGGCTTTGGCTTCGTCACCTACTCGTCGGTGGAGGAGGTCGATGCTGCCATGAACGCGCGGCCACACAAGGTGGATGGCAGGGTGGTGGAGCCCAAACGGGCCGTGTCCAGAGAGGTGAGGGACATTGGGGACATTGGGGACACTGAGGGGCCATGGCAGGGTGGTGGAGCCCAAACGGGCCGTGTCCAGAGAGGTGAGGGACATTGGGGACATTGGGGACACTGAGGGGCCATGGCAGGGTGGTGGAGCCCAAACGGGCCGTGTCCAGAGAGGTGAGGGACACTGGGGACACTGAGGGGACATGGAGGGACGCTGGGGACAGGGTTGGTGGTGGCTGTGCTGGGTGCTCATAGTGCTGACACTGGGGACATGGGGATGGTGGCAGTGGCCATGCCTGCTGCTCTGGGGGACAGGGACATTGTCCATGCCCAGTGCCTGGTGGTGGCCCTGGGGACAAGGACGGTGGCTGTGCCTGCTGGGTGGTGGCCCTAGGGACACGGACAGGGACGCTGTCCATGCCCAGTGCCTGCTGGGTGGTGGCCCTAGGGACAGGGATATTGTCCATGGTCAGTGCCTGGTGGTGGCCCTAGGGACAGGGACATTGTCCATGGCCAGTGCCTGGTGGTGGCCCTGGGGACAGGGACGGTGGCTGTGCCTGCTGGGTGGTGTCCCTAGGGACACGGACAGGGACACTGTCCATTGTCCACGTGTGCTGCTCCCAGCAGTGTCCCTGGGGCAGTGCCAGTCTGGTGCTGATGCCCGTGTCCCCCTGCTGCCTTGTGCCACCATGTCTCTGTGCCATCCTGTCCCTGTGCCACCGTGTGCCACCGTGTCCCCAACAGGACTCGCAGCGGCCCGGGGCGCACCTGACAGTGAAGAAGATCTTCGTGGGCGGCATCAAGGAGGACACGGAGGAGCATCACCTGCGGGATTACTTCGGGCAGTACGGCAAGATCGAGGTCATCGAGATCATGACCGACCGCGGCAGCGGCAAGAAGCGCGGCTTCGCCTTCGTCACCTTCGACGACCACGACTCCGTGGACAAAATCGTCAGTGAGTGACACCGGGACGGCCTGGGGACACTGGGGACAGCCTGGGGACAGCCTGGGGACACTGGGGACACTGGGACAGCCTGGGGACACTGGGGACAGCCTGGGGACATCAGGGACACCTGTAGGGAGATTGCCTGTCTGGGGACAGCCTGCGGAGTGTGACAGCCCAGCCAGCTGGGGACAGTGCGGGGACACTGTGGGGACAGATAGCCTGTCTGGGGACAGCCTGAGGAGTGTGACAGCCCAGCCAGGTGGGGACAGTGCGGGGACATCCGGGGGGAGATAGCCCAGCTGGGGTCAGCTGCAGGGTGACAGCCTGGGGACACTGTGGGGAGGTAGCAACCCAGTTGGGGACAGCCTGGAGACACTGGGGGGGTGACAGCCTGGGGACACTGTGGGGAGGTAACAGCCCAGTTGGGGACAGCCTGGGGACACTGTGGGGGATAGCCTGATTGGGTCAGTGACAGCCTGGGGACAGCATGGCAACGCTGGAGGGGTGACAGTCTGAGGACAGCCTGGGGACACTGTGGGGGATAGCCTGATTGGGTCAGTGACAGCCAGGGGACAGCATGGCCACACTGGGGTGGCTGACAGCCTGGCTGGGGACAGCCTGGGGACAGCGTGGGGCAGTGACAGCCTGGCTGGGGACAGCCCAGGGCCACTGGGGCGGCTGACAGCCCGGCTGGGGAGAGCCTGGGGCCAGCGTGGGGCGGTGGCAGCCCAGCGGGCTCAGTGCCACCCCGCGGTGTCCCCGCGGTGTCCCCGCAGTCCAGAAGTACCACACGGTGAACGGGCACAACTGCGAGGTGCGCAAGGCGCTGTCCAAGCAGGAGATGGCCAGCGCCTCGGCCGGACAGCGAGGTGAGCGCCCTGCCGTGCCCCCCGTGCCCCCTGCCCGTGCCCCCTGTGCCCCCCGCCCGTCCCTAAGGCTGTGCCCCCCCCCCAGGCCGCAGCGGTTCTGGAAACTTCGGCGGCGGCGGCCGCGGCGGCTTTGGCGGCGGTGACAACTTCAACCGGGGTGGCAACTTCGGCGGCCGTGGTGAGTGAGGGGACAGGGACATGGGGACATGGGGACACGGGGACAGGGATGGGGCACGGGGACCCCGCCGGGCTCCCCCCGGGCTCCGGGGCCCCAGCCCGGTTTGTTCTTTCCAGGTGGATTTGGCGGTGGCCGCGGCGACGGATTTAATGGATTTGGCTCTGATGGTAAGGCCAGGCTGGGCACCGGCCCCGTGCCAGGCTGGGTCTGAGCCCTGTGCCAGGCTGGGCACCGGCCCCGTGCCAGGCTGGGTCTGAGCCCTGTGCCAGGCTGGGTCTGAGCCCTGTGCCAGGCTGGGCCTGAGCCCTGGGGCAACGCCAGGCCGGGTCTGAGCCCTGTGCCAGGCTGGGCCTGAGCCCTGGGGGCAGCACCAGGCCAGGCCTGAGTCCTGTGCCAGGCTGGGACCCAGCCCCAAGGCCCTGCCAGCCTTGGGGACAGCACCAGGCCAGGCCCGAGCCCTGTGCCAGGCTGGGACCCGGCCCTGGGGCAATGCCAGGCTGAGCCCTGGGGCAGCGCCAGCCCTGGGGAAACCACCAGGCAGGGCCCAGCCCCGCAGCAGTGCCAGGCACGGCTCAGATCCTGTGCCAGGCCAGGCTCAAACTCTGTACCAGGCCGGGCTCAAACCCTGCACCAGGCAGGTCCCAGCCCCGGGGCAGTGCCAGGCCAGGCTCAAACCCTGTGCCAGGCAGGCCCCAGCCCTGGGGCAGTGCCAGGCCAGGCTCAAACCCTGTACCAGGACTCCCAGCCCCGGGGCAGTGCCAGGCCAGGCTCAAACCCTGGGCCGGGCCAGGCTCAAACCCTGCGCCAGGCTGGGCTCAAACCCTGTGCCAGGCAGGTCCCTGTGCCAGGCCAGGCTCAAACCCTGTGCCAGCACTCCCAGCCCCGCTCACCGCCCAGCCCGTGCCCGGCGGCGCCCTGCCCTGCAGCCGTGCCATGCGCTGCCCTCTCAGTGCCCTTCCTTGGCCTGCAGCCGTGCCATGCGCTGCCCTCTCAGTGCCCTTCCTTGCCCTGCAGCCGTGCCATGCGCTGCCCTCTCAGTGCCCTTTCCCTGCCCTTTCCCCCAGGTTACGGCGGCGGCGGTGGCCCCGGCTACTCGGGCGGCAGCCGCGGCTACGGCGGCAGCGGCTCCTACGACGGCTACAACAACGGCGGCGGCGGCTTCGGCGGCGGCAGCGGCGGCAGGCGGCCGGCACGGGGCCCCGCGCTGGCCGTGCGCAACGGGCTGGCCGAGGCGGGCACAGGTGGGCACAGCGCGGGGACAGCGCCCGCAACCCGGGGACATGGCACTGCCCACCTGGGGAGATGGCACTGCCCCGCAGCCAGGGGACATGGCACTGCCTGCCCAGGGGAGATGGCATTGCCCGCCCGGGGAGATGGCACTGCCTGCCCGGGGAGATGGCACTGCCTGCCTGGGGAGATGGCACTGCCCCACAGCCAGGGGACATGGCACTGCCCGCTGGGGGACACGGCACTGCCCGCTGGGGGACACGGCACTGCCCGCTGGGGGACACGGCACTGCCCGCCCGGGGAGATGGCACTGCCCACTGGGGAGATGGCACTGCCCCGCAGCCAGGGGAGATGGCACTGCTCACCCAGGGGAGATGGCACTGCCCGCTGGGGAGATGGCACTGCCCCACAGCCGGGGTCATGGGGACAGGGGGCACTGGGGGTGTGGGAGCGCGGGGAAGGGATCACAGGGGTCACCAGAGGGGTTGGGAACCATCCTGGAGATCAGGGAGGGATCGTGGGGGTTTGGGAGCTCAGGGAAGGAATCCCGGGGGTTTGGGAGCTCAGGGAAGGATCCACAGGGGTTTGGGAGCTTAGGGAAGGGATCCCGGGGGTTTAGGATCTTTGGGAATCTGTCCTGGAGGTCACGGGTTTGGGAGCCCGTCCTGGAGCTCAGGGAAAGGATCCACAGGGGTTTGGGAGCTCAGGGAAGGGATTGTGGGGATTTGGGAGCTCAGGGAAAGGATCCCGGGGGTTTGGGATCTCGGGGAAAGGATCCCGGGGGTTTGGGACCTCGGGGAGCCCATCCTGGAGATCCCCGGGGCTTTGGGGTCTCAGGGGAAGCTCCCGGAGATCCTGCAGGGTTTGGGCTCCAGTTCAACCATCCCAGAGCTCCCGGGAGATCCCAATTCCCCCATCCCAAATGCTCCAATCGTGGGGCACCCCTGGGTGCTGGGTGTCCCCCCCTGACCCCGTGTCCCCCCCCAGGCAGCAATTTCGGGGGCGGGGGCAGCTACAACGACTTCGGCAGCTACAACAACCAGGCCTCGAGCTTCGGGCCCATGAAGGGCGGCAGCTTCGGGGGGCGCAGCTCGGGGCCCTACGGCGGCGGTGAGTGCACCTGGGGAACCCCCAAAATCCACCTGGGGAACCCCCAAAACCCACCTGGGGAACCCCAAAATATCCTAAATGTACTGGGGCAGCTTCGGGGGGCGCAGCTCGGGGCCCTACGGTGGCGGTGAGTGCCCCACAACCCACCTGGGGAACCCCAAAACCCACCTGGGGAACCCCCAAATCCACCTGGGGAACCCCAAAAACCACCTGGGAAACCCCGAAATATCCTAAATGTACTGGGAATGTACTGGGGCAGCTTTGGGGTGCAGCTCGGGGCCCTATGGCAGTGGTGAGTGCCCCAAAATCCACCTGGGGGACCCCCAAAACCCACCTGGGAACCCCAAAAATTACCTGGGGAACCCCAAAATCCACCTGGGGAACCCCAAAATATCCTAAATGTACTGGGGCAGCTTCGGGGTGCAGCTCAGGGCCCTATGGCAGTGGTGAGTGCCCCAAAATCCACCTGGGGAACCCCAAAAATCACTTGGTGAGGGCTTAAAATGTACTGGGGTGGCCTTAAAATCACCTGGGGGGCTTCAGGTGTGCTGGGAAGATCCCAAAAAAAGCCATTGGGGGATCCTGAATTGTCCTGGCGGGGGTCCTGTGTCACTGGGGGGTCCCCAGATGTGTCCCCCCCCCCTGTTTTGGGGTGTCCCTAAATCCCCTCGGGACCCACAGGCGGCTACGGCAGCTCCAGCGGCGGCGGCAGCTACGGAGGAGGGAGGAGGTTTTAACGGCCAGGTGAGGGGAAATGGGGCAAAAACGGGGAAAATGGGTGGGGAAAATATGGGAAAAAATATGGGAAAATGGGTGGGGAAAGTGGGGGAAAAATATGGGAAAATGGGTGGGGAAAGTGGGGGGAAATGGGTGGGGAAAGTGGGGGAAAAAACAGGGAAAATGGGTGGGGAAAGTGGGGGAAAAAACAGGGAAAATGGGTGGGGTAAGTATGGGAAAATGGGGGGAAAATAGGGGAAAAAGGGTGGGGAAAGTGTTCCTGACCCTGCCCCAGTCCTGATCCCAGTCCCAGCCCCAATCTGATCCTGCCCTGATCCCAACCCCAATCCCAGTCCTGACCCTGCTCTGATCCCAATCCTGACCCTGACCCTGACCCAGTCCTGATCCCAATCCCAGTCCTGATCCTGCCCTGATCCCAATCCTAATCCCAGTCCTGACCCAATCCTGACCCTGCCCCAATCCTGATCCCAATCCCAATCCTGATCCCAGTCCCAATCCCAATCCTGACCCTGCCCTGATCTCGATTCCAATCCCAATCCTGACCCCGATCCCAGTCCTGCCCCTGATCCTGCCCCAATCCCGATCCCAACCCCATTCCCAGTCCTGACCCAATCCTGACCCTGATCCTGATCCCAATCCCAGTCCCAGTCCTGCCCCTGATCCTGCCCCAATCCTGATCCCAACACCAATCCCAATCCTGACCCAATCCTGACCCTGATCCTGCCCCAGTCCTGATCCCAGTCCTGACCCTGCCCCTGATCCTGCCCCAATCCTGATCCTGATCCTGATCCCAATCCCAGTCCCAGTCCTGACCCTGATCCTGACCCTGCCCTGACCCTGCCCCAATCCCAGTGCTGCCCCAATCCTGACCCTGCCCCAATCCTGATTGCAATCCCAATCCCAGTCCCAGCCCTGCCCCAATCCTGCCCCTGCCCCTGCCCCAATCCTGCCCCAATCCTGCCCCTGCCCCAATCCCAATCCCAATCCTGACCCTGCCCTGATCCTGATCCCAATGCCAATCCTGACCCTGCCCCAGTCCCAGTCCTGCCCCAGTCCTGCCCCTGCCCCAATCCTGCCCCAATCCTGACCCTGTCCCTGCCCCTGCTCCAATCCTGCCCCTGCCCCTGCCCCAGTCCTGCCGCTGCCCCAGCGCTGCCGCTGACGCTGGTGTCCGTCCGTCTGTCCCGCAGGAGCCGGAGCTGGGTGAGAGCCGGGGCGGGGCCGGGCCGAGCCCCCGGGACCCCCCGGCAGCGCAGGGTCCCCCCCGGGCTGGCGGCGCCCGGGTCCCCCCGCAGTGCCCGAGGAGCGGTCCCCACTGTGTCCTGTACAACCCCCAACCCCTCAATAAATGTCTCTTGGGGTTTTTTTAAATTATTTTTTATTATTATTGTTCGTTCTAGAGGTGGGGCGGCCGCTCTCCTCCTGATTGGTCGCTGCAGCTGTCAGTCACGGCCTGGCTCCGCCCCCCTCACCCCACCTCTGTTGTCACCCTGAGTGTCCCCAGGGTGTCCCCGATGTCCCCAGAGTGTCCCCACCCCGCTGTCACTCATTGCCACCGTTCCCTCTCTAGGAGCCGCCGGGTGCCCCCGCACAGGAGCCCGCGGAGGTGACCCTGGGGACACCGGGGACATTTGGGGACATTTGGGGACACCCCCCCAGCCCCGCCCCCGCGGGACCCCCCCGGTGCCCCCAATCAAAGGGACGCGACAGGGACCCCCCGGTGCCCCCAATAAAAGGGTATTTTTGTACCTGTGTCCCGTTTGTGGGGACAGGGAGGGACAGGGACGCTGTGGGGACACAACGGCCGTGGAGGGGACAGAGATGGGGACAGGAATTGAGGGGATGGAAGGGACAGGGACACGAGGGTGGGAGACATCGTTTTGGGGTGGGGGACACCGATTTTGGGGAGCCAGAGGGAGCAAAGGCCGCGTGTGACCCGGAGGGGACAGGGCCAGCAGGAATGTGGCACCCGGGGGTGGCGGGAGCTGGGGTGTGTCACCAGGATGTGTCACCCCCGGGATGTGTCACCCCCGGGATGTGTCACCCCCAGGATGTGTCACAGCTGAGGGAGGTGGCACCTCCCGGCCCTGAGGGGACAGCAGCAGGAGGAGGTGGCAGGAATGTGTCACCGCGGGGCACGGAGGGTGACAGGCACAGCGGGCACAGGGGGTGGCAGGGTGGGAGGTGACGCCGCTGATGTCCCCACCCGTGTCCCCAATGTCCCCTCCATGTCCCCAAGGTCCCAAATCGCCCCCAATTGTCCCCAATGTCCCCTCCATGTCCCCGAGGTCCCAAATCGCCCCCAATTGTCCCCAATGTCCCCCCATGACCCCGAGTGACCAAGTCAGGCGAGGCCCCGCCCACAGAGGGCGTGGACACGAGAGGGGCGTGACCAACAGCAGAAAGGTGCTCGCTTCCGGTCACGTGCTCACAGAACCAGCCAATCATCGCTCAGGCTCATCAAAGGGATGACGTCAGCGCTTCCCCGGTTACTATGGCAACTGCGCCGCCCCTCCGCTTCCGGGAGTGCCGTGCGGCGGTGATTGACAGCTGACTCCTCCAATCACCGCCCCTCTGCTGAAGGGCGGGAAAGATTGGCCCGCCCACCGCGCGGGAGGGCGCGGCGATTGGCGGGATTGAGGCGGAGTTGGGCCAATCAACTCGGCGGGGTGGGGCTAACGGCAGTGATTGGCAGGCCAGCAGCCAATCAGAGGCCGGCGCTCTTCCGGCTCCACGTCGGCAGCGGCGGAGGCAAAATGGAGGCGCTGGTGCTGGTGAGGGCCGGGGGGAACTGGGGGGGATTGGGGGAAACTGGGGGGAACTGGGATGGACTGGGAGGCACTGGGATGGACTGGGAAGGACTGGGAAGGACTGGGAGGCACTGGGATGAACTGGGGGGCACTGGGGTGTCTGGAAGGGTTTCACATGTTTGGATCCCCAGGTGGGGGTTCCGTCCTGCCCTGGGCTGTGGCTCTGGGCAGTCAGGCGCGCTGGGGACAGTTCGGTGGCACTGGTGGCGGTTTGGTGGCACTTGGTGACATTTGTGGGTGCCCAGGTCGGGGTTCTGTCCTACACTGGGCTGTGGCTCTGGGCAGTCAGTGCATCACAGAACTTGGTCCTGGGGACCCCCGGCGACACCGGGGGGACACAGGGGACACAGGGGGCGCGGGCCGTGGTGACAGGGACACGGTGCCGTGACCCCAGCACGGTGCCAGCACACCCGGGGGGGTGGCACTGTCACCGTCCCTGTCCCTGTCCCCAGGAGCCGTCCCTGTACACGGTCAAGGCCATCATCATCCTGGACAACGACGGCGAGCGGCTCTTCGCCAAGGTGGGGACACGGGGGGACACCTGGGGACAAGGGGACACGGGGGGACAAGGTGGGGACAAGGTGGGGACACGGGGGGACACCTGGGGACAAGGTGGGACATGGGGGGGACACGGCAGGGACACCTGGGGACACTGCCCTGAGGGGGTGTGGCTCTGGGGAGGGGACAGGGCGGGTGGCCCAGGTGTCAGGGGGTGGCGATGTCCCTGTGCCGTGTCCCCAGTGTCCCCACGGCCCTGCTGATGTCCCCAATGTCCCCAATGTCCCCAATGTCCCCACGTGCAGTACTACGATGACACGTACCCCAGCGTGAAGGAGCAGCGCGCCTTCGAGAAGAACATCTTCAGCAAGACACACCGCAGTGACAGTGAGTGACAGTGGGGACAATGGGGACACTGAGGGGTCACAGGGTCACAGGGGTCACAGAGACACTGAACATCTTCAGCAAGACACACCGCAGTGACAGTGAGTGACACACAGGGGACAGTGGGGACACTGAGGGGACATGGGGGACATGGGGACACACGGACAGACTGAACATCTTCAGCAAGACACACCGCAGTGACAGTGAGTGACAGTGGGGACATGGGGGACATGGGGACACATGGATAGACTGAACATCTTCAGCAAGACACACCGCAGTGACAGTGAGTGACACAGGTGACACAGGGGTGACACACAGGTGGCACAGGTGACACAGGGGTGGCACAGGTGACACAGGTGTCCCCGTCCCAGGTGAGATCGCGCTGCTGGACGGGCTGACCGTGGTGTACAGGGGTGACACACAGGTGGCACAGGTGACACAGGTGACACAGGGGTGGCACAGGTGACACAGGTGACATTGTCCCCAGGTGAGATCGCGCTGCTGGACGGGCTGACCGTGGTGTACAAGAGCAGCATCGACCTGTACTGCTGTGTCATCGGGAGCGCCACCCAGAACGAGGTGGGGACACGGGGACAGCAGGGGACAGCAGGGGACAGGGTGGGACAGGGTGGGGACAGCACGGGGACAGGGTGGGGACAGCATGGGGACAACCTGGGGATGGTCTGGGGACAGGGCGGGGACAGAGTGGGGACAGTGTTGGGATGGTGTGGGGACACGGGGACAGGGTGGGGACAGGGTGGGGACAGGGTGGGGGTGGCATGGGGACAACCTGGGGATGGTGTGGGGACACTGCAGGGACAGGGTGGGGACAGCGCGGGGGCACAAGGACACCCAGGGCTGCTGGGGGACCCTGGGGTGGCAGAGGGGACACTGCCTGTGACCCCGTGTGACCCTGCTGTCCCTCTGTCTGTCCCTGTCCCTCTGTCTGTCCCTGTGACCCCGTGTGACCCTGCTGTCCCTGCTGTCCCTCTGTCTGTCCCTCTGTCTGTCCGTGTGTCCCCAGCTGATGCTCACGGCCGTGCTCAACTGCCTGTTCGACTCACTGAGCCAAATGCTGAGGTAGGGGACACCTGGGGACATTGGGGACACCTGGGATACACCTTGGGGACACCTGGGGACACCTTGGCGACACCTGGGGACATTGGGGACACACCTGGGGACACCTGGGTACATACCTGGGGACATTGGGGGGACACCTGGGGACATTGGGGACACACCTGGGGGGGTCACCTGGGGGTGTTGGTGTCCCCAAAGGGCCCTGGGGGGTTTGGGGGATCCCTTGTTTGGGGTGTCCCCGTGTCGTGGGATGTCACTTTGGGGGTGTCCCCCGGGTGTCCCCCGGGTGTCCCCTGTGTCCCCATGTCCCCGTGGTGTCCCCAGGAAGAACGTGGAGCGCCGGGCGCTGCTGGACAACATGGAGGGGCTGTTCCTGGCCGTGGACGAGATCGTGGATGGAGGGTGGGGCTGTCCCCTCCTGTCCCCTCCTGTCCCCTCCTGTCCCCTCCTGTCCCCTCCTGTCCCCTCCCTGTCCCCTCCTGTCCCCTCCTGTCCCCTCCCTGTCCCTCCCTGTCCCCTCCTGTCCCCTCCTCTCCCTCCCTGTCACCTCCTGTCCCTCCCTGTCCCCTCCTGTCCCTCCTGTCCCTCCCTGTCCCCCCCTGTCCCCTCCCTGTCCCCTCCTGTCCCCTCCTGTCCCCTCCTCTCCCTCCCTGTCACCTCCTGTCCCCTCCCTGTCCCCTCCTGTCCCTCCTGTCCCTCCCTGTCCCCTCCCTGTCCCCTCCTGTCCCCTCCTCTCCCTCCCTGTCACCTCCTGTCCCCTCCCTGTCCCCTCCTGTCCTCTCCTCTCCCTCCCTGTCCCTCCCTGTCCCCTCCTGTCCCGTCCTGTCCCCTCCCTGTCCCCTCCTGTCCCCTCCCTGTCCCCGCTCTGTCACCTCCCCTGGGGAGTGTCACCCCCCAGTGCTGAGGTGTCCATCTGTCCCCCTGTCCCTCTGTCCCTCTGTCCCCCTGTCCCTCTGTCCCTGTGTCCCCCTGTCCCTCTGTCCCTGTGTCCCCATGTCCCCCTGTCCCCGTGTCCCCCTGTCCCCCTGTCCCCCTGTCCCCATGTCCCTCTGTTCCCCTGTCCCTCTATCCCCCTGTCCCCCTGTCCCCGTGTCCCCCTGTCCCCCTGTCCCCCTGTCCCCATGTCCCTCTGTTCCCCTGTCCCTCTATCCCCCTGTCCCCCTGTCCCCGTGTCCCCCTGTCCCCCTGTCCCCCTGTCCCCATGTCCGTGTGTCCCTCTGTCCCCTCAGGGTGATCCTGGAGAGTGACCCCCAGCAAGTCGTGCACCGCGTGGCCGTGCGGGTAGGGGGCTGCCCGGGGGGCTTGGGGGGATTTGGGGGGATTTGGGGGTTTCTGGGGGTCTCAGGGGTTTGAGGGGTTTTGGGATTTTTGGGGTTTTTTGGGAGGATTTGGGGTTTTCAGGGGTCTCAGCGTTTTTCAGGATTTTTGGGGGGTATTTGGGGTTTTGGGGGGTCTCGGGTTTTCGGGATTTTTGGGGTTTTTGGTGTTTCTGGGGGGTTTCTGGGGGGTCTCAGGGGTCTGGGGGGCAGCTCAGGGGGGTCCTGGGTGCCCCCCCCTGCCCCAGGCACCCCCTGTCCCCAACCCTGTCCCCTCCTGTCCCCAACCCTGTCCCCTCTTGTCCCATCCTGTCCCAGGGCGAGGACGTGCCCCTGACGGAGCAGACGGTGTCACAGGTACAGCCCCAAAACCCCTGGGACCCCCCCAAAACCCCCTGGGACCCCCCAAAACCCCCTGGGACCCCTCAAAACCCCTGGGACCCCCCAAAACCCCCTGGGACCCCTCAAAACCCCCTGAGACCCCTCAAAATCCCTGGGACCCCCCCAAAAACCTCCTGAGACCCCTCCAACCCTTCCCAGGACCCCTCTGGGCCCCCCAAAACCTCCTGGGCCCTCCAGAGCCCCCCAGGGCTGTCCCCAGGTGTCTCCAGGTGTCCCCAGGTGTGTCCCCCCTGTCCCCAGGGCTGTCCCCAGGTGTCCCCAGGGGTGTCCCCAATGTCCCCAGGTGTCCCCCCCATGTCTCTGTGTCCCCCCAGGTGCTGCAGTCGGCGAAGGAGCAGATCAAATGGTCACTGCTGCGTTAGGGGGACCCCCCCGGGACCCCCCAAAACCTCCCAGGACCCCCAGAACAACCTGGGACCCCCCGGGAACCCCCAAAACCGCCCGGGACCCCCCCGGACCCCCAGAACAACCTGCGGCCTCCTGGGACCCCCCAGAACAACCTGGGACCCTCCCGGGACCCCCAAAACCCCCCAGGACCCCCCCTGGGACCCCCCGAAACCCCCCGGGACCCCCAGAACACCCCGGGACCCTCCCAGGAACCCCAAAACCTCCTGGGCCTCCTGGGACCCCCCCAGAACCTTCCTGGGACCCCCAAAATCCTCCCAGGACCCCCCTGGGCCCCCCCCGAGCCCCCCAACACGCCTGCTGCCCCCCCCACGCCGTGTGCTGCTGCTGCTGCTCTGTGCCCGCCGCCGACCCGGGGGTCTGGGGGATTTGGGGGGTCTGGGGGGATTTAGGGGGTCTGGGGGATTTGGGGGGTCTGGGGGATTTGGGGGGTCTGGGGGATTTGGGGGGTCTGGGGGGGTCTGGGGGGTCTGGGGGATTTGGGGGGTTTGGGGGTGTTTGGGTTCCCCCCGAAACAAGGGGGTGTCCCCCCCGGGGGTCCCCAACCTGCCTGGGGGGGACACAAAGGGTGGGGGGAGGATCAGAGCTGGGCCTGGGACCCCCTTGGGGATCCCCAAAATCCCCCTGGATCCCCCTGGAGACCCCAAAACCCACCCAGGACCTCCCTGGGTACCCCAAAATCCATCTGGGGGTCCCAAACCCTCCTTAAGAGACCCCAAAGCCCACCTGGGACCCCCCTGGGGACCCCAAAACCCACCTGGGGACTCCGAAAACCCCCCTTGGGGACCCCAAAACCCACCTGGGATCCTCTTGGGGTCCCCAGACATCCCTTGGGGGTCCCCAGAATCCACCTGAGGACCCCAAAATCCAACCCAGAGACCCCAAAATCCACCTGGATCCCCTTGGGGACCCCAAAATCCACCTGGGATCCTCTTGGGGACCCTAAAACCCACCCAGGAGACCCTTGGAGAACCCCAGCACCCCTTGGGGATCCCCAGAATCCCCCTGGGGACCCCCAAAATCCGACCCGGAGACCCCAAAATCCACCTGGGACCCTCCTGGGGACCCCAAAATCCACCTGGGATCCCCAAAGCCCCCTTGAGAGACCCCAAAACCCACCCAGGAGACCCTCGGAGAACCCCAAATACCCCTTGGGGGACCCCAAAACCCACCTGGGACCCCCCTGGGGACCCCAGAATCCATTTCGGAGCCCCCCCGGACCCCCCAGGCC